>OZ020239.1:9652582-9897582 GCA_963971235.1 Cryptus armator | reverse complement strand
AAAATGCAAATTAGGAAAACATTGAATTTTATAAATAAATTGAAAAAAAAAAACAAACAAAAAAAAACGACAAAAACGAAATCGGTGATAGATGTTACGTCTGATAGGTAGAGGAGAAGAGGATCTCGACGTCCCACGTATAAGCTATTTGAGAACATCGTTCGTCTCGTTTATTATAGTTTAAATCCCATGTTACATTATGTATTATAAGTACGACACGCGTATTATTTACGTATACGATATACCGAATGCATATTACAACAGTCGACGTTTCAAAACGGCAAATTGGCCGACAGAGCCGACGATCGTCGTTCTGTAGACTAAAAAAAAAAAAAAAAAAAAATAGCTGAACGTACGAACGTATGCATGTAGTCCTCGATTAACACACAATTCGCGGACTATTAATAACGACGATGATATGCTAGAAATTTAAGAAATAAAAAAAAACCATTATATTAACGAGAAACATTTTTCCGGAGTTGTAAATATCTATTCGAATCCTTTTATCTCCCGATTATCGATATTTTTTTTGCAAATACCATCAATTATTCCGCAATTGATTGATCGCCTTATTCCCGTTTCGTATCCAAAAATTCTATCCATTATTCGATTTATTTAATGAACGTATAGATTTTTTTTTTTTTAAATCGTTACCTCTGACGTCTACAGAAAATTCAAGTGGATCGCAGTTGCGCCGTATAAACGATCGATACACGCAGTTTAAAGGAAGAAATCAATTAATTTCTATAGAAAATGGTGAGCGAACAAACGTTATGGTCGATATCGTCGAAAAACTTTGCAACGTAACTCTTCGGCGTCATCCGTTGTTTGTTCGTCGTACGCATCACGATGTTTCGGAAATGTTGAAAGTAATTTATTAAACCCAAATTCTGACCATATTATCCCACGAGCAGCTCGCCACTGCCATTCCACTTGGCGATACGCTTAACGACGTTACGCGATTCTCGTGTCCCGATAGAGTGCCTGAAATTAATTTTTTTTTTTATTGTTTTTTTTTCATATTCTCTCAATCGTAATTTTCTTATATATCGACATTTTTCGCTTGCGAAAGTTTACCGTTGTGTTGTAACTTCAGTGTGTCCCATATGTGGATAAAATTGTCATCGGTACCGCAAAATATAAATCTTCCGCTCAACGATAGTCCGCAAGATGTGAATCCGGGATTAGAATTTGGCGGCTTAAACATTCCCAATTGTTGGTCCGATCTGAGATCCCATATCCGCGCAGTTTTGTCCTCAGAAGCGGTAACGAATGCCTGACCGCTGGGATGATACTGTGGAATGAAAAAAAAAAAAAAAAAAAAAACGCAATTAAATTTAAATTTCCCCGTAAAAAAAAAAGTAAATTTAATGAATTGGTATCGAAAGTTTTTATCCGTAAATTATTTAACTTATATTACTTTTGCAGTGAAATTAAATGAAATTATCGGATTTAAAGTGCTTTTATAGTCAAATTAAAGTAAAGTATCTCTACGGCTTTTTATACATCGTACATAATTTTTTTATTACAATTGTACATTAACTTCAATGTACCAATTTATGATATTTCCAGCATTTTTTTTTTACAGCTTTTTATTGAATAAGAATTATCGCGATTTTTTAAAAACTCACGCAAACAGAATTAACATCGGCCTCGTGACCGAAGAACGTTTGTTTGGCTTTTTCCTCTCTCATATCCCAAAGTTTGCAAGTTCTGTCGACCGAACCGGTGATATAAGTGTTAGCATCGGGACCGAGACTTATGCTCACCACGTCACCAGCGTGCGCCGCGAAGTCCGTTGTCTTTTTACCGGATTCCAAATCCCACATACATCTATAATCGACAACAATATTGCGATCACAAAACATCGATAATTAAAAAAAAAAAAAAAAAAAAAAAAAAAAAATTAGACGATAAATTTACATTTTCATATCACCAGAGCCGGTTATCAATTTTTTATCGTCGATGAATCTGCACGACGATAAAAATCCTTCGTATCCCAAAAGTTCACGAGTTATCTTTGCCGATCCCGTGGGATCGCGATTGTTGACGTCATAGACGGTACACATATTGTCCATACCGCCGCAAGCGACAAAATTGCCGGAAGGCGCGAATGCAACGGACATTACCCATGCGGATCGCAACGGGATTACCTGTACCTTGTTCCCGGTCCAGGAATCCCATATAATCAACTTTCCATCTAACGATCCTGTCACGCAATGCCTGCGAGTATAAAAAAAAAAAAAATTCACCTCTCGACGAATTCCAAATGATTTTATTATTCTAAGACCATTAGAATTGAATTTCGATCGATTCTACACGCTCGATGAACACGAAGATTTTTTTTTAACGACTATTCCAAATGGCATTTATTTCGATACATTTCCGCTATTTAAAAAAAAAATACTTTCGCTGACCTGCTATCGCCACTGTAGTGCACAGAATTAACTTTGTTGATGTGACCCTTAAGTAATTTTTTCGTCGATAATTTAACTTTCGGGGGATCGGCAACGCTGCCGCAAGCCTCTTCGATTTTCGCGTCTTGTTGCTTCTTCTGATCCTCCTTCGGATGTTTATAATAAAAAAACGTTTTTTTTAACGATGTTTTTTTTTTTAAACAAAGAAACAATAATTATGAGGAAAAAAGAGATCAATATATAAACACGAATGTACGTCGATTGTATCGCAACTGTACAAACCTGACACTTATTTATGAGGTCTTCGAGTTCCTTTTTCAAGGCAGTCGTTTCCGGATCATCCTTTCCCATTTTTTCAAAAATTTACACTGTTTATCCGGGTGGAGAATAACGAATGAAGAGTTTTGTATTATTATTTCGTTCGTCGAAAACGACGGAGAAACCGAGTACTGATCATCGATGGCAAGAGATGACCGGTTACTGGCGGAGGTTTTAGTCGTCGAAATGCTAGAGAAGCCGCAGTAGCGACTACTGCCCTAGTAAATCATATTAAATCAGTGTTCAATCCTATTTGCTGGGCATTAGCTCGAGACCTATCTGTATCTAACATCTAATTCGATTAGTTTCATATTATAAAAATACCGATCGGTATACTGATCGTAACATAACGACGACACGTTCTACGTGCGCGATGTGTTTAAAGCACAAACGCACCTGTTCTACTTACGCTATTGCCGATTGTGGCATGTGGAATTGTATTTATTAATTTCAAGCTGTGCAAATCCATTTTTTCACGATAAGGAAACTTGTCGTAATATTACATGAATATTTAAATCTTTTCGTATGATATTCGTATCATATTAAATGTTTTTCATAAAAAAAATAAAAAAAATGATAATAATGAAAATAATACCATGTAGAGAAACAATTCAGTTGGAATTCAACGAATTCTATCGATCTTCGAATACATCAAAGCGTGAAGATTCGTTTATTCCGGCGAAGCGTAACAAAACCCGGAATAGAAAATCGTCGCTTGCCACTCTTACATGCTTCGGTGATCCAATTTCTTATCTTCGATATCTTAGTGAACAAAAACCTTGAATTCACGCTTCACGCTTTCTCTATATATATAACGCGAATTTTGTACGGCAAGCTTCAGTAGGCGCTCGATCGTCGAATCGATCAGCCGCAGTTTTTTCCCCTCCGCTCGCCGCCGGTGCTTTCTCGCCGCATAGCGGAAATTATTTCGCCGCGCGTTTACAAATGACAGCACATCCGTCGTAGCGTTGGGCTAACAGGTGTTAATGCGATTGCATCGTTGATTATACTGATAAAATTTCCGGAAACGAAAAAAATGAATGCGAAAAGTGTGTTGTCATTTGTACTATTAGCCGGGGTTACCGTCGTGCAGATCGTCGGTGCTTCCGGTAGCGAAGCAGAGGTTCATCGATCGTGCAACAATGTCAGTCGACGAGGGTTCAATTTTTACGACAGTGCAAACAGCTGCCCTGTCAATCCCAGCGATCATGAATTGTGCGGCGGAACTTCAACGATTCTCGAATTTGTCAAAAAACCGACGAAAATCGATGTTCGAGGTAAATCGAATTTTGTTTTTTTTTGTTTTTTTTCACGATGCATAGCGAATTTATTAAATTATTTGTTTGTTGATGGAAAAAAATTGCAAATAAAATGTATTACAAAATGAACGAACAAATATCAAAAAGAGAGTTTGCAAGTTTTCGATATCAAATATCAAAAATATATTTTATTTTTTACAAAATTCAACAATACATTCGCTTTTATGCATTGGAATGAAACTTAGGAAAAGAAATACGGTAAACTCTTATTTATAATCCGCTTTTCGACAGAAATCACGTTTAATCATTTGTCTTTACTATGTACTTAACAGTATCGTAATAATATGACCGGCAAAAACAATTTTAACAGTAACATATGCGTCTGCATTCTTGCTATCGCGCGAATCATAACGCGTGGGATGCTGTCTGCATTTCGCGATTCATCGTTAAAATAAAATGGAGAAACGCGATACAAATTTGCCGCTCGATTTATTAGTCTCGTCTCGAAGTATTGCTATAAGTACAGCAGCTGAACAAAATCATTGCATAAATTAGGTCCGCAACGTTTAATCTGAATGCACACGAGATTTTCGCCCGCTTACCGATGATCGACTGTAGACACGACAGGGCCCAACGTTTGCGGTAAGGGCAGTAGAGCAACACTGCACGCATGTAGTACAGTGTGTAGGGTTGTCGGGAGTGTTTGTAACGAGTGTTGTAGGTTCCTCAAAGCGCACACTTCGTTTTCGTACGCAGTTGGTAGAAGTCCTGTTGAGTCGCTTGACAACGAGCGTGAGATATATATATATATAATACTCGTGTACAACTCTCAGTCACTCTGGACCGTTCGACGCTGTTTGGTTAACTGAGATTTTTCTCCGACACACGTGCGAAATGAAGGGTCTCGGATTGTTGAGTTTCATCGTAATGTGTTACATCGTCGGGGACGTTACAACGTCAACTGAAAATGCCGGTAAACAACACAATCATTCGATATACGAATATTTCTTGCATTATTTTTTTATATTGATTAATCGATTGCATGCCGTTGCAAGTCAACAGTTACGGTATTTGACAGTTTCTCGTAAATATATTTTCTCCCTCGCGTCGCTACTCGCCATCGATCGAAGTACACGCTACTATGTTTTCTTTTACGTTCATTTCTGTTATGTTTCGTGCCATAAATATATATTTGTTTTTCTTTGACGGTTTTTTCGATCATATCACTGTTACGAATGAATAAATAATTGACAAATCGCTATTGAATTACCGTTAATAACAATCGTGATAACTCGGTAAATCTAATATCTCGTGACTGATAATCATCGCGCGATTTGTCGTGGTATCCGAGTGCACTGACTGGTTATTAAGGATCGCGGATAAAAAATGTAATTGAAAGGCGGGTTTTTGCGATCCCCTAGAATTACAGACGACAAGAACGCGCAATGCATCAACGGTTAAATAATAATCGAGATTCCGTAATATTGTTCTTTGTCCCGAGTATTTCAAAGACCCTATTTCCGGTATTATCGCGTTACGATTATTGCCACCGTGAACCCATAACGCCGGTTGCATTTATCACGTATACGACAAAACCGTGTGGGAGGGAAAGAGAACGAAGGAAAATAAAAAAAAAAAAGACGAACGAGAGAAAGGGGAGCCATAGAGGTCTTTATTTTCGGTCACGCTGTGTCGACAGCGGATGCCCCCCACGTGATAAGGAGTAAACTATCTGTATCGGGGGCGCAAACTCATCCTAAACTCTTTAGAGAATGTTTTTTTTTTTTTTTTTTTTTTCGTCGGTTCAACGTTCTAAAACGACGAATTTACGCGTACAAGAAGAACTGTACGAAACTATATGCTTGTACCGTTATCTGTGAAAAGCATTAACTTTTTTTTTTTTTTTCTGTGGAAATCGTTAAAATAGTTAAAGCTATTCACCGCTTGTGAGTTTAAATTATACTGACTGTAACATAAATTTAAGTAAAATTACGGCGTAACTGTAACAGGCGATAAAATTCTTCGTTTGAAGACGAGTTTCGTTAAAAAATTGCCGGTCGATGCTGTAGACAGTTTGAATACCAATGCCGGTCGAATAACCATTGGGTTTCGATGTTTTTCTCGTAAAATTCTAAAAACGTCGTTCCTTGAATTCCGGGGTAATGTTCGTGCGCCGCGTTTCTGTTACTTTTTTTTTTTTTCGTCTCTTGGACTCGTCATCTCAACTAAACTGTATAACGGAGCCGAAACGGGCGCGTGGCGTAAAGAGACGAAGAAGCGCGCGTCCGCAGAACGTTCACTGAACGCGCGGCTCGCGGTGTCTCGGTACTGCTTTTTCGAGATGACATAATCAGCTGTGCATTACGCCAACGGGTTTCAGCCTCGTTTCGCGGGAATCGTGCCGACGCTCACGCCTCCGTTCAACTTACATACACATTTGTTATATCTGTATATAGTATGAGATATTAAGAGAAAATAAAGATGAATAGATGACTAATTCGTATAATGAAAATCCTTTCAGCGATCAATGTATTTGAATTGCATCGATATTTTTCGATATTTTTGCGAGTATAAAAAAAACGAGTTGCCGCGCTACGATGTATTCTGGTCAATGGTTTACGATGTTTAACTTCTACGAAGAATCCTCTCGGGTATAAATAGGTCGGCGTAAGTGCGCCAATTAATTAATTAGATTGAACAGCGCAATGTCTTATGCTCCGGTGAGTTACGAATCACCGATTTATTCCACTTTTATATATGATCGATAAAATTCGAGATTAGAACGTATTTAACTCGCCGGTGATCTGAAAAATTTTATTAGATAAATTGATTAAGAAGATTCGGCGATCAGTATCGCTGAAATTTATTTTTGTTTCACGAATACGCCGTATAAATCCTGATAAATACTTTGGGAAGAATATAAAAAATAATAATAATAGTATATAAAATATTAATAGTAAAATTATTATTATTATTATTATTAATATTTTATGTACAAAATTAATAGAAAAAAATTTGATTAGAAAAATTTCGTTCATTATGACCGCTTAAAAGTTGAGATATATGACATAAAATGTGCGAAAAATATATCAGTACAGTAGAAATTTCATTATTTTCATTTTTGAAGTTTTAGAAATATTACGATTCTACACGTTCTAAAATAATAATAAAATTTCATATTCATATATTGAATTTCACGTAATCATCAATTTTTATAATATTAAAAAACAAAAATAAATAAATCTGATAATATTAATAATGTATTTAATTATTTATTCTAATTTTACATTTAAAATTTGTTACAGACGTTTTAGTTTTGACTGTCGCCTCAAACGAGACAGATGGCTACAAGAGATACATGAGATCCGCCGAAGTGTATGGAATTTCGGACAATTTAAAAGTCTTGGGACTCAACGAACCGTGGAAAGGAGGAAATATGAAATATCCTGGCGGTGGTTACAAGACGAATTTGTTGAAAAAAGAACTGAAACAATTCGCAGATGATACCGAGAAGATAGTATTGTTTACGGATGGGTAATCGATGTTTTTTTTTTTTTTTTCAAAATTTTCTCCATTATTAATGTGTGAAAAATGCTAATTTTTATTTTTCCGTTTTGTAGCTATGATGTGATATTCACCGATGGATTGAGCGCAATAGTAGAAAAATTCAAAGCGACAAACGCTCGTATATTATTCGCCGCGGAGGCGGCTTGCTGGCCGGACAAAAGTTTGGCCGCTAAATATCCGGTCGTCAGTCGAGGAAAGCGGTACTTGAATTCCGGAGGTTTCATTGGTTACGCATCGGACATTTACGAGGTTTTGCAGAGTCGCGAGATCGGCAACAAAGACGACGATCAATTGTACTACACGAAGGTGTATCTCGACGAGAAGCTCCGCGAGAAGCATCGCATGAAACTCGATCACAAATCCGAGATATTTCAAAATCTCTTCGGTGCAATCGGTAATACGACAAACCAGTTGAGCAAAACGTTTTTTTCCCATTTATCGCTCGGCGCGTTTGTAAATCTATCGTCATATCCTCGAAATTCAATAGATACGTACGTTATAATTTATGCAGAACCTACGGGATGATTATTCCAGCGGACGTGGCGCTCGAGTTCAAAGGAAAGGAGGCGTATCTTCAGAATGTCGCGTACGACACGATACCGTCGATAGTACACGGCAACGGAAAAAGCAAATTCATCCTAAACTCGTTGGGAAATTATTTGGCGAGCGCTTGGAACAGCGAAGATGGATGTCTCAATTGTTGGGACGATTCTATCGAATTACCGAAAGACAAAACGGAGACGTGGCCAACTGTTCTCGTCGCGATATTTATCGACACCCCTACGCCTTTCCTCGAGGAATTTTTCATAAGGATCTACGAACAGTCGTATCCCCAATCGAAACTTCATCTCTTTATTTACAACGATGTGGAATATCATAAAAATTTGGTGGACGAATTTGTCGAGAAAGTCGGCGGGGAGTACGTCAGCGTGAAGCAGATATTGCCGGAAGATAAAATTAAAACATCGGCGGCTAGAAGTTTGGCGATGTAAGTTTTATTCTTCGAACGAAAGGGTTGTTTTTTATGTATTTATTTATTTATTAATTTATTTGCGTAATTTTTATCGCTTCAGGGATTACTGCGTCCTAAAAGAGTGTTCGGGATATTTCTCCGTCGATTCCGTGTCCCATTTGGACAACGAACACACATTGAAGCTTCTGGTCGAACAGCAACGAGGTATCGTCGCCCCAATGCTCGTGCGTCCGTACGAAACATGGAGCAATTTTTGGGGCGCAATGGCTGACAATGGATTTTACGCTCGCAGCTCCGACTACATGGAGATAATTGACAACAAACGCAGGTGAGTTGATTAAACGATACAACTAATGATACAATCAATAGATCTTTATTTTTCATTTGCTTGTAATCTACAAAAAGAATCGTAAGAAATTACGTAGAAAATCTATCAGAAACTTAAGAAACGACTAAAAAAAAAGTTATTATTCGAGAGAAATTGAAAATCTACGAAGCGTTGCTTCTGATCGTTTCTCGAAATATTTTCAATAACTGCGGGGAAAAAAAAAAACACGTAACTATGCCGTTGAACTTCCGGTTTTAGTCGAAGGCGATGGAGAAATCTGTTTTGAACGATCGACGATCGATGCTATACATGTTGTCCGCTGTGCACTCGTACACACCGGCGTCCATCTGCGTTGCCGGATCGATCTCCAATTTTGATTTTACTTTGTCGGGACCCATTTGCCATTCGTGGACCTAAAACAAAAAAAAAATCATAACAGATAATAGAAAAGGAAAAAAAAAAAAAATCGAAAAAAAAGAAAGGATAATATAAATTAAAAAAAAGATAAGAAAAAAAAAATTAGACTAACGTGTAGATAGAGATGCGAGTAAATTTCGTTGCCGTCCTTAAACCACGTTATGTGAGGACGCGGATTGCCTCGAGCTACGCACAGAAAAGCAATTTTGTGTCCCAAAACGTATTCCAAATCGAAATGCGATGCCAGCAATATCTTAGCTCCCTGAAACGCGCGTTGAGATTCATAAAAAAAAAAAATCTATAAATTGAATTCAAAAAGCAAAAAAGCATTGCGAATAATTTTTTTCTTAAATCGGCTCACGTTGTTATTATTGTAGTATTGATCGCTTTCCGGATCTCTGTATTTCCCGGTGATCGGTAAGCCAATTTGTACGCGAGATTTGCTTCTGCTTCTCGCTCTTCCACGTCTCCCAGAAATCTCCTGACTGCACAATAGCAGTATTGCCAGAACTATCGCGACGCTCATCAGTCGAGGCATATTTTTTTTTTTCTGAAATGATTGAAATTTTTTAAAAAGTCTAATCGTTATCTCTTCGACGTTAAAACGAAAAAAATGAGAAAAGAAAAATCATCAGAAAATCGCGTAAAAGTCGATTTTAACGCCGTTTTATCGAATTCTTTTCGATTAACCATTATCACCAATGATTAACGTTACTTTGGGCGAAATTTTGGCGATATTCGATGGTATATTTGACGATAAAAGGAGCAGAATACACTCACCACGGATAGACAGCGTTCGATGATGACACAGAGAGCCAATGTAACTGACGGCATCTATTCATTACTCCCCCAGTGTCCTCTCCTATCTATTACAGACTTATAGCTGATACCATCAGAGCTCCCAGACTGCATATACATATCACATAAAGATCCTGAAAAATCTTCCACTGACGTACCCGCGAAAAGCTTCGGTAGAATTTCCCGACGAATTTTTCGCTGAATAATTCGCTATACGGAGATCGGAAAGTTAACAACACTTTTGCACTCTGATCGATAGATATCGAGTCGATGACTGAATTATTATTTAATCAACTCAATTCCTTAATTATTGTAAATTCACTGTTTTTTTTTCCGAAGAAGGAATTTAGGAATAAAAACGGGAAATGTAAAGGGAACAATTTTTTGTTACGCTTATCGACAGATAATTGGATTATTCTTTGACGAAATTTTTTTTATTACTTAATGAAAAATGTATTATTATTTTATTTTATTTTTTTTCAAAGATAACAGAAAAATTGCGAAGGAAGAAGAAATTTTTTGTTGAACGGTTACTCGCTGGCAAAGTTGGTATAAATACGACACACCGATGTACCGCGCGCCATGAACGACGAATGCTTCAGGCATATCACCCTTCAGCGATCGTAATTATCGAGTAATAAAACGGAGTAATAGAACGGATAGAATAGGGGAACTGTAAGCTTTTATTTGCGTAGTTACATTTGTATCGTACAGAGTACTACAATGTACCGTACGTCGAGAGAGCGAATTCTTTAATTTTCTTTATTCAATAATCGCAACAGTTTTGTCTCATTGTATGATTGCTCCGTTGAATCGTCCGCTCGAATGGGCATTCGAGAAAAACTTTGTAAAATTAATACTCAATCGTCAGTCACAGAGTTAATTCTAAGCGTGGAATTCGTAATGAAATACGGAGGATCCCTTAAAAAAATATCGATAACAAAGCTTTTGCAACTACTGTCGAAAAAAAATAAAAAATAGCGATTTTTCTTCTTTTTCAACATTTTACAAGTCTACTAATTTTTTTTTTTTTTTTTCTTTTTTTTTTTATTGCGTCGAATACTAATAAGAGATCATAACGTAATCTGTTCTGAAACCCCGACGGTCGACGGCGTACTGATTGTCGGCTTGACATTCGTAGTATCCGGCGTCCTTCTGCGTTGCCGGATCAATTTCCATCTTTGATTTCATCGTGTCGTTTCCGATCGGCCATTCATGGACCTGCAAAAATATCATTTTTCATTTGTTTCGCATTTTAATTTTTTAATAGAAGACTAACATTTTTTTTTTTTTTTTTTTTTGAGAAAAGTAAATTTAAATGTGTTATTAAAGTACCTGAAAAAATTTGTGATGATACAATTCGATTCCGTCCTTAAACCACGTTATCTCGGGTCGCGGATATCCTCGCGCCATGCAGAAAAATGTGATTTTTCTTCCGAGCATATAGTCCAATTCGAAGTGCGACGCCTTAACGATCGTCGCTCCCTATAATTTCGCGCACTTTCTTGATAATTTATCTTAAAAAAAAAAAAAAAAAAATTACAACTACTTACATCTTTATTTCCGTAATAAACAGCACTCGCGGGATTCCGAATCGGTATTAAAATCGGCGAACCGACGCTTCCCAATCTTCCTCTGCCGCCTCGTAATCTTCCGCGTCCTCCGCCACCGATTTTCGCGCCCTCGATGCTGACGCAAAATATTGTTAACATCAAAAACAAGTAGAATAACCAACGTCTTTTCATTTGATTTCTAAAAAAAAAAAAAAAAAAAAAAAAAAACAAAAAAAAAAAAACGAATGAAAAACAATACATTAACGATATGGAAATTTAGTGAGAAAAAATTCGAATTCTACGGGTTAAAGTTTCTAGCGACGATTTCAAGTGCGTTGATCGCAGTTGGAAAACTTTGCATATATTATGCATATAGCGCGAATAAATCGTAACGACGCGATCAATCACACCGATAGAGAAACCGTATTATAGTACGTGAAATAATGTTATATGCACTGACCGTTTATATAAAACGTTATTGAAACACTTTGGCGCGCGTTTGAGCGGTGAGCGCAGAGAGGAGAAACTGCTCTGTTGGTTACCGCCTAAAACATGAATGGGCCAAGAGCTCCGATGGAAACGCAGTCCTCTCTACAGTGTCAGAGTTATATGAATCTCAATTGGATAATTATGCATAACCCATTGCCACCATGCAGCATCGGACGAATCGCGAACGGCCCGGCGACTGGCTACTTGCAAAACATTAAAGTGTCCGACCTTTTCAAAACAACTTAACTACATTGGCGAAGGGGTTTACATTTAATTCCTTCATCAGCCAACCGATTTACGTGCATTAAAAACACTTGAAACATCCCGATATATCGTCGATGCGTGAGAAAAAATGTTATACTAATTCTTCTTTTCTTTTATTTTTTTTCTTTTTTTAGGGGATTATGGAACGTACCATACATCACGAATTGTTATCTGGTGAACGCGACTATTATAAAAAATCCCGAAACCAAACCATCGTTCGTCGATGGCGATTCCGATACCGATATGGCTTTTGCCGCATCGAACAGAAATCACGATGTCTTTATGTACGTCAGCAATCGACTCGAATTCGGACATCTCGTTAATGCCGATGATTACGATATCAGACGCACTAATCCCGATATGTATGAAATTATGAACAACAAGTTTGACTGGCAAAAGCGTTATATGCATGAAAATTACACTGCCAATTTTCATCCTAATAATACAGCCGTTCAGGTAAATACTATATTTTTTTTCTTTTTTTTTCAAAGTCATTAAAGTATTTGATTGTAAGTTTGCATTTTTTTATAATGGAGCGACTTTCGTTTTGTAGCCGTGTCCCGATGTTTACTGGTTCCCCATCGTGAATACAAGATTCACTAAAGAGTTGATTGAACTCGTAGAGGCCTTCGGTCAATGGTCCGACGGATCAAACACCGTAAGTATCGCGACGAGAATTGTTTATTCAATTACACTGTTAAAAAATTTTTTTAGTTTTTTTTGCGTAAATAGGTACACTAAATTTAATGTGCATTGGTGATGAAAAGTAAATGTAACTTTTGCAGTGAAATTAAAGTAAATTATTGAGTTTAAAGTACTTTTATAGAGAATTTACAATAAATTAGCGAATTTACCGTACTTTCGTAGAAAAATTAAATTATTTACGGTACTTTCGTAGAAAAATTGAAGTAAATCAGTGAATTCAAGTTACTTTCGTAAAAAAATTGAACTGAATTAGTGAATTTAAGTTACTTTCACAAAAAAAATGAAAGTAAATTGTTAAAAGTAAAGTATCGACGACAATTTTTAATGAAATAAATATATTGTATTCATTTTCCGTCATAACGGTAAATTAAATTAAATTTACCATTTTACGCATTAAAACTTCCAGTATCGGTATATTGAATTTTCAGAAAAAAAATTTTCACAGTTAATCGAATTTTAATTTGTTATTTTTTGTTTTTGTTATTTTTTTTTTTGCACAATTTTTCCTTTTTTTTGCACAAACCGCAATGCGATGGAAAAAATGATAATTTGATCAACAGGATTCAAGAATAGAGGGCGGCTACGAAAACGTGCCGACTCGTGATATTCACATGAATCAAGTTGGCTACGAGCCGCATTGGCTCTATTTCCTAAAGGAGTTTGTCAGACCGCTACAAGAACTCGTCTTCCTTGGATACGTTCACGATGTAAGATTAAACAGAATAATGCTAAGCATGCCTATGCGTATTTTGTAGGATCCACGGCTAGCTACCGGTTACGAAGCCGTACCAACGCGCGACATTCATATGAATCAAGTCGGTTACGAAGACGTGTGGCTTACGTTTCTCAAGGATTTCGTATCGCCACTGCAGCAGCACGTTTATGAAGGCTATAACGATTACGTAAGCTTCCGAAAAAAAAAAAAAAATACGATAAAAAAAAAAGGAAGTTTGATGGTTTTGGAAATTTGGCATCGCTATCTCGTCGTTTTAAAAATCGAAAAAGGCTTTCACACGTTTTTACAATCGTAGTACCATTTCACGAAAGATAAACACATTTTTGATTTTTTTTTTTTAATTTTTTTTTACGCACGCTAATCATTTTTTGCTAATGCTTTTGGAGTGAATTATATTTTTTTCAACGTTTTGTTTTTCTTTTTCGCAGCCTCCGCGTTCTCTTTTGAATTTCATGGTGCGCTACAGACCGGATGAACAACCGTCGCTGAGACCCCATCACGACGCTTCGACATACACTATTAATATAGCGCTCAACAAAGTCGGAATCGACTACGAAGGGGGCGGTTGTCGTTTTATTCGATATAATTGTTCTGTTACCGACACGAAACCCGGTTGGATGTTGATGCATCCCGGACGACTGACGCACTATCACGAAGGCTTGAAAGTTACGAAGGGAACTCGATACATTATGATTTCATTCGTTGATCCGTAGAGAAATTCGCGTGATACACGAGAGTATAAGTACTGAAAAAAAAAAAAAAAAAAAAAAAAAAATCAACAAGTAACTTAATTCGTTAACGCAATTAATTGATATTGGTGCCGACTGTATTACCAAATGAACGCGCAAATCATTATTAACGCCGTATTCTACACGGATCGACACACATCAACCGAAAACAGACCAAATCAACTGTTCCACCTAAGAATTATATACATGTTATATTAAAGTATTTTTATATTGTCGTTTCGTATTATGAAGAATCTGCATGTTTCGATGAGATTATATATGATGTATAGATGTAAGAAAACGAATAATTTGTAAATATACAAAAATTACTAATTAAGAATGAGTTAAGAAAACATTTTTTAGTATCCTATCGCGTAGGTTTTTCCCAATGTGCGCAATTAAAAAAAAAATTGTATCGGACGAATTTTTTTTTTTTAGTATAAATATTGTGTATATTTATCCAGAAAACCTATTTATCATACAATCATAAAACGAATAATCTGCGAGAATTTAGTACAATGTTTCAGCATTGACGAGGAGGTAACTTTGCAGTACGAACGCCACTGTCGTGTGATGTATTTCGAGACAAAAAAAAAAAAAACACTCGGGAGAACGAAAGAAACGCGAAATAAGTAAAATGCCATAATTTTTTTTTTTAGTTTGATCGCTGATCGCCAAAAATTTCACATATCGATCGCGCAGAATCGTTGATAATACAAAATTAACAACTTCGTGAATCAACATAGCGAATAGCTGGTGGTTTTGTAATTGTATATTATTTTGTATTTTACAATATTAGGAACATTCACGGGACAATCTCACAATGCACTAAGTTTATTTACTATTTTCATAATCGATGAAATTTTTTTTACTCGTCAACACGTCGAGAATTGATGTTTCTTCATTATTTTTTTTTATACCCCCTGAATACATTTTTTTTTTTTTCGTTTGTTTGTTTTATTTACACGGTAAAAAAGTAGCTAATTCAGACGATAATAACGCGGTAAATCTCACAGCGCAACAACAGCATCGATTAATTCGTAGAGCAATTATTTAAGACGTATTTAATGATCCAGAGGAGCAGCCAACGTGTTTCAAATTAATTTGATATTCACTTATACGATTTTTTATTATCTAAATCGAGAAGACAGATTTATTTTTGGTTTGTTTATTCTTATTTTTTTTTTTCGTTTTAATATTAAAGTCGCCACAACGATAGCGCTATCGGACTCGAGAGGTCAATCGAAATCATCTCGTCTTTCAATAGGCACTGTAGTTTCGTGTTATGCGTCCGTATTTTTTATTTTTGTATCTCAAAGCAATTCACGAGATGTAATTAATAATAATTTAAAGCCTTCGAAAATTGCATTGTTAAATTGGAATGTACGAGAGACGGAGACGTGAGCGGAATCCGTAAAAAAAAAAAAAAATTTCAATAAATCTCGACGAATTATTCGACAACCAATGAAATATTCGATTTGTTTCGCACAGTACCGATAGTTATCAAATTAATTTGAAACCATATTTAAAAACAACGACGCGCCGTATCGTTCGAATTTTCGATTTGTTTTTTTTTTTGTTTATTTTTATTTTTTCTTATTCTTTTGTTTCTATCCCGAGGAACAAGTGATCTGCAGTTGTTTTTCACGTCTCGACAAACGATCGATTAGACGCGGGACAATATTATTTAATTTAACTAAATATTATTTACAGTTTTTTGTTCGGCTTTCTTTTCATAGAAAAAAAAAAGTAAAAAAAAAAAAAAAAAAACACCACAATTGTACATTACGATCAATAACCGGCCCGTTTAAGTTCGTTCAATTGATGAGCCAATTTTTCTTCCTTCGTGCGTCTCGCCTGTCCGAGTTTTCGACACTCGATGTACGTACTGACAAAACGCTCGACGTCTATCTTACGATTCAAAAAATCTTCGGCTATCTTTTCACTGTTCTCATGACTCGCGTCCGCTGATTTTTTCAAACACTCTTTTATGTGATCCGGTGTAAAAACTACGGAAAGTTTATTGTATTGCTGTATAAGATTGTCGTAACGAGCTTTCAGCACCGTTACCGTTTCGACTTTTGCCGTAACTTCGTCCTGCAGCTCTTTGAGTTCAGCTTCCTTCGCCAAGTTCGCAGCTACGTAAGAAAACGAAAAAAAAAAAAGTCATTAATAACTTCCTATATTCGATGTCTTTACTAAAAAAAAAATGTTCAACTTACTCGCAATTTTTTCCACGGTATCGATGTCCTCATCGACCGAAGAATTCAAGTCTTTGAGATGCGTATGTTTTTCCAAAAATTCATCCATGAGATCGTCGTTATCGCCGAGTTTTCTCAATTCCTCATTCGTAAGATTGTTAAGTTCCGGAAAAACGATACTCTGCGGTGTCGTAGTTTGTATCTGACTCGGCATCGGTTGTACGTAATTCGCGTTAATATAATGCGAATTGATGTAAGGCGTCGAGTGCCGTTCCGACGTGTATTGTGCGGTACCCGAGTTATGCATCGAGTTGCTGCTGCAATTAGCGACGTAAGTCGAATGATGCGAACCCGCGACGTACGATTGCGACGCTTGAACGTCGCTTACGCACGAATTTGTATAATTATAATCGTAAGCGGAAGCGTTTGTGTTTGGTGATGAAAATTGTGGATATTGCGAATTGTAGTAAGAATTATAGGACGTGGACGGGAGTTCGGGATAACGTTGCAGCGTGTAAGATGGCGAGGCTCTGCCTTGCAAGTCTGGAAAAAACAATAAAAATGAAAAAAAAAAAGAAAAAAAACGCGTTAAAAGACAACGCTAAACTGTGAATTCGATAAAAAACGATCGTATGACAAATTTTCACCTCTATGTGTGCCGGTCGATGCGAGTCCTATGTCCTCCTGTACCTGAGGCGGATTTTTGCTAAATTCTCGTATTATCGCCTGAACAACGCGCCCGAGATCGCTGTGCACTGTGAACTGAATTAAAATGTATTTTAACTACCTGTTCCCCACTGTAAAGGTTTCCTTCACACTAACAACCAAATATATGTAACATATATTTGCGTCTCAAAAGCCATCTAACTGCAATATTCGTTTCCCAACGAAATGTTTCAAGAATACAACGAATTTAACATTTATTTCAATACGAAATAACGAAAAAAGAAAAAAAAAATTTAAATGGCTCCAAATTTAATCTGTAGATATGCAGTTTGCGACCTTAAGCTCCAAGACAACGGAGTCTCGTTATTTTATGCAGGAATTCCAAAACAGGCTTATGACTCATAATCTACGTCTATATTATCCATCATCCAAGAAGCGTGAAGTATATATATATACATGTATTTCAAGGTTAATGGTGAAAATTCTTTCTTACATTTAAGAGTCCAGGGGCACTAGTAATTTCGCTGTGTTCGTTGCACCAAGGATGAGTTATCGGCGGGGAGACTCTGAGTACAGGCTTTTCCAGTGGAAATTCAGGTGATAGCGAGACCATGATAGCCATACGTCTGGCGCCGGCATCAAACTGTACCTGATATTCCACATCTTCTCGCAATTCTAGAACACTGAGAAACCAAAGAAAAACGGGTTGATAGTACAGCGAAATAATTGCCGCGACGCGATCTGTGACGTCGATTACTCGTAATTTTAATGACGAGAAATGAGTCGAATTTATTACGGATGTCAAAAGTTGAATTATCGATAGACGATCGTTCGTAACGATGAGAAAAAGAATTACGATGACGAAGAGCACGTTGCAGCTCGTTGAAAAATAATAACCCGACGATCTTAGAATTAATGCGAAGCAATGAAGGAGAGGTTAACTCTCGAGGTTACGAAAATTGTATGTTAAAAAAAACTAATAAGTCTTACTTGTCGTTGAAAATTTTTAAAGTATCAATCTGACGTTTTCTCTTGACGGCGGCATTCTCATTTTCTCCACGGAATATTCGCGATATCATTTAAATGCCTTAATTTTGAATAAATCATTCGCTTATCCGTCAATGGGCCTGTCAAAGCAACCATCCAGCAGACCAGCTGTTCCACGATACTTTGCTTACTTCGCGACTCAAAGAAACGTTCGAGATACATCGAACGATTCGATTAATCGCGCGGGGATCGCGTGTGTTTTTTTTGTTCACCTCGTGTGTTGTGCGTTGTGCGCTGCCACACACGCGCGCGGTAGTGGAGGGGAGGGGATCGTCGTGTGTTTTCTCGCGCTTAATTCTTTATCGTTGTCGATGAATTGTTTATTACCAAAAGAAAACAGTAGAAGAAAACTGATTTTCTGTAATTCGCGATAAGAATGGACAGTTGTTGATTCAACAACACACGTAAAAAACATCAGACAAATGGAAAGTTGACAACTATCGTAATAAATCGCCGGTACATCGAAGTCGCAATAATGCCAGTGTTTCAAGAATCATGTGCCGAAGTAAACATCGCAATTTTTAAAGATTCCTTCATAAACAATGTTAACAATTAATGTTTTTTTTCGCGTAATTGTATTTTCAGCAAATACAGGCGCAAACCGTCATAATAATACATCCGGGATCGCGAAATCTCCGAATGGGTTGTGCATCGGATTTGAATCCCTGCACTCTGTTGAATGCAGTGGCCAGAAGAAGACGTCCTGGCGGAACGGAACACAAAGATTCTTTTCTGCCGGCCCTCGTTCCTCGCGTAAGAAATACATTTTTCAATTAATTCATTATTCCGAGAAATTACAAAATAATCGGAACAAAGTCATACAAAATTTTCAACATCACAGACAAAAGATTTGACTCAAGCGATGGAAGAATCGCGACTCCAAGTCTCGCATACTCTCCAGTCGTGTTTGCAGTCCGACGGCAGAAGAAGATACGCAACGCCTCCTCAACAAATAGCAGCTTTCAATCGGAGATCAAATCCTGAAGTTTTGTCGCCGTCCGTCGAGGAATGGATCAAAACGGATCGCGACGTTATCGTCGGCGACGATATTCTGAGTCTCAATCCTCAAGAAAATTTCAATATTCATTTTCCCTATCGAAGAGGAGAATTAAACGTTCACAGCGGTCCGGGAGGAAGTCTCAGAGCCGTTTTGGCGGATTTAAAAACTATTTGGGAATACGTTTTGACCGCTAAGATGGATATTCCTTTAAGAGACTTAAAACACTACAGAGCAGTTCTCATTGTACCTGATATATACAACAGACTTTATCTCAAAGAATTAACGACGCTGATGCTCTGCGAAATTGGATTCGGCGGCTGTTTCTTGCTGCAAGTGAGTTTTTCTTTTTTTTTTTTTTTTTTTCGAAAAAAAAAAAAAACAAAAAAAAATTAAAATGCCTATCGGATATTTATTATAATCGATTTTCCATTCAATTGCTTTAGGATCACGTGGCCGCAACATTTGGCGCGGGATTGGGATTCGCGTGTGTCGTAGACGTCGGCGATCAAAAAACTTCGGTCTCTTGCGTTGAGGACGGAATATCGCACAGAAATACTCGCGTGCGAATGGACTACGGTGGGGGCGATATCACGCAGACATTTTTTTGGTTGCTACAAAAATGCGCGTTTCCGTACAAAACTTGCGACCCTTCGAACAGATTGGACGCTCTTTTGCTGAGTCAAATGAAAAATGATTTTTGTCACGTCGATTTGAACGTTTGTGGCTCACAGGAGAAGACATTCGTTGTGAAAAAACCCAAAGAACCAACTGAAAGATATACGCTGCAGGTATAAATTGGAGAATATCGTAGAAAAATGCGGAATTGATTTTTACGGAAACATAATACGCGTGATAATTTGCAAATTATTATTTTTTTTTTTCTTCAGGTCGGCGACGAGTGTCTCGTTGCACCGCTTAGTCTTTTTCAACCCGAACTCTTCAAAGTCACGGGGCCTCACGTTGTTCACATACAGAAACGATCGATGGGCGATCCGGAGGATCCGCACGACGAGAATTATCTTCGAGAGACAAGTGTAATATTGAGTTTTGATGCTCCAACGACGATACGATATAACAATAAATTGTAACCGACGTTTTTATTTATTTTTTTATTTTTAGCGACGGGGAATGAAAGAAAATTTGGAACAAACGCTCGAGATGCAGGAAGAAGTAACGACACCGGCCGTTGCCGGCGAGGAAGAAGTCGTTGTCGATGCTGTTGATTCCGCGCCAATCGCATTGTCGAATAGGGATCTCGATGTGCCGAGAGATTTTATCGTGGGACCTCAACAACTTTTGGGACTCGATCACGCGGTTTTGCAGAGTATCGATCGTTGTCGTTAGTATTTCCGATTCGTTTGATTAATGTTTGCCATACGACTGATTTTTTTTTTTTTTTTTTTCGAAATTATCTAATACACGCATTTGTTTTTATAGCTACCGACGATCTGAAGAGAAAAATGTACAGCTGCGTTCTCGTAGTCGGTTCCGGAATGAAATTTCAAGGGATCGGAATGTGGCTACACAATCGAATATCCCTTCAAATTCCGTATATGTATAGAGCCGGTTAGTCATTATATAATTAATGAATTAACGCTTTTCGATGAAAGTTCCAATAAATTTAAGACGATATTTTACAGAGCAATTGGACATAATAACTCAACCGAAAGAAATGGACCCGGGAATGACGGCGTGGAAAGGCGCCGCAATTCTCAGTTGTCTCGAATCAGCGCAAGAATTGTGGATCGGTCGCCAAGAATGGGAACGAATCGGCGTAAGAGTGCTGAGAGAAAGAGCGCCGTTCATGTGGTAAAAAAAATTATTTTGTTAACGAATTGTATCAAAATGTATTCTATATAGTTTTAGAAGGAAAAAAAAAAAAAAAAACGCGTTTCGTGTGACGAACAATTCGTCAGAGCAAATCCGTCATTTTTATTTTGCTCTTATCGTTACGATGATACGTCGCTATGTCGGCTTCGATGAGGAATTTTGCGAAGTTCAGTGTCTCCGGTTCGACATCGATGTAAACCTCGTCACCTCCCGTTGTGTGCGCTTTAGCGAGATCCTGCAAATCCGCGGTATTAGGTTCCTCTATCCTTTGACATGATTTTTTCAATAATTTTTCGTTGTTCTCACCGATAATAGATTCTTGAATAGGTCGTTGTCCGGGAAAATAGCGTCCACTACCGAAGCCTGTAGACAATCGAAATTAAAAAAAATTGTAAAAAAATTCGGATTTCCGTGATTTTCAAATTTTCGAAATTTTCGGAAATTTATTTGAGATAAATTTGATATTGCATATTTCAGTAATTGCAAGAAATAGGTGAAAAAAAAAAATTTACCAAGTCTTCTTTGCATTTCTTAAACAATCTTTTCATCACAACGATTTCCTTGTCGTATGGAGTTTTGCTGCCAACATTTTCAACGGCATTTAAACAAGCGCTCTTCATTTTTTCCAGTCCTTCCTTGTTACTCTCCAAGCTGAAATAACAAAAATAAAGATTATCAAAATTTGTTAAATAATGAATTGCTAAAGAAAAATGAAAAAAAAAAAAAGTTTTTTACTCACTACGCAATATTTTTTTTGGCAATCGCCTCGTCGGTTTTTATACTGTTGATAACTTGTTGCAATTGAATTATAACTTCTTCCGAGTCACGAATCAGAGTTTTGGACAGATCCGCTGTACCGGGAAACGGCAGAACGCTGGCTTCTTGGGTATGAAGATTTTTCAATAATCCGCGAAGCAATTTGTGATATCGAATTTTTATCTCGTTCTGTCCGATGGTTTGCGACAGAGTCGTCAATTCGTTGTTCGCGTCCCTGTCAATTCGATCTTCCAATTCCTGTTCCACTTCTGCTTGTATTTCTTTTAAGTGTTCGTATGCATCTTCCAGTGTAAATTCATACTCAACATCGTCGGGAAGTTCAGTTTCTCGACTCATCCCGTGACGTTTATTACCTGTTGACTCGTTTCACTATTTGCCGACAATAAAAACAAAACTCGCGAGCTTCGAGTAGTTTTTTTTTGACATTCAAAACAACTTGTTGCTGTTTAGTTTTAGGTTATGACACCGGAGTTTTTTTATGCATCGGCGCGAGTAGGATAAATAATTCGTATATTTATTTCGCGAATAATTAGGCAACAGTTAGTTGCGAACGATTTATATTTCGTAAAACATTCGCACTAACGCGAGAGAACGGGCGGAATTATGGTATTTAGAGTTGTCACTGTTTTCGCCGCGCATTCAAGAGTTATTATTTGTGACGGATGCGCGTGACTGCGAGTAGACCAATCACGAGTCGAGTTCGAACCGGCATTCCGGTAACGGCAAAGCCGCGCTTCGTATGCACTTCCATGCATGCATTTCCTCGGAATATGTATATAATTTTGTTTTTTCACGTGTACTCGGTAAAGTGTGTTTATTATACGGTAATTAACGATAAACGACGTATCTGCATCGCGTGCCAATCCCACTTATATCAACTTGAAAAATCACAGACGAAACATGTTTATCTGGTCAATTGAGGGATAACCCAATTTTTTAACGTTAATAAACAGTGTGTGGATCGCGAGTGAATCCATCTTTTATCGATCGCAGTAATCACGCCTTCCCAAACCATGAGTGAAATGAGAAAACGACAAGTGGAGATGCCGTACAGTGAAGGACTGTTTTGCGTGAGTTACGCATTTTTCGTCTTAATTAATTAATAATTCATCATTTTATCGATAATATTACTTTTATCGCACCATTTCCGCGATGTTTTTTTGGATTTTTGAATACGGTGAGTCGAGTAATTTCGGATATAGTGAGGTGATATGTTAGTTGTTTTACCTCCGGACACCTATCCGCCGCCCGAAAAAGGCGCGAGAGAAAACCGCGAAATAGGAAGGGGGAGGGACGCGCGTATCCGTGGGATGCAAATACGCGGTATATTCTACTCCCGACGATCTATCGTGTATAGAGCAGTGCGAATGTAGCACCGGCAGAAAAACGTCTAAAGAAAAGGATAGGTCTCTTGAAAGGGGATGAAGGAAAGCAGATAGATGGACGAACGGCGAGCGGTCGATGTCAGACTTATACGATAGTATATATACGTTATATAGTGTATAGTGAAGGATAGGAGAAGTCAGCACTATCTATACGTAACCGCGACTGACAGGATGAGCCGAAGGGTTTGGGAGGGCGAAGCCACATCTCTATCGACGTCATCCTGGCAGATACTCTCTAAAACATCGCCGTAGCGTCCACGAACCTCGCGCTGAAACTCTCGAGACATCGGGATAGTTAACGTGCAGTATCCTCAGATCGATTACTTATTATAGCAGCGCTTGTAGGGATATATCAAGTGACCCGGTATCGTCTCGACATCAAATATAACGTTTTTTCAATATATATATGTTATTGTTTAATTTTTTACGTAGAAACATCTTTACAATACAAAAAAAAGTTTTTATTTTAATAAATGGCCAAATAAACGATGTCGGCGGCATTTTTAATTATTTTAATATTTTTTCATTCTTTTTATTTACCACGTTACGCCATTTTCATCTCTTACATGGCGATTACGAATGACTTGTCTTCGAATTTTCTCTTTCCGAGTTGAACACTCGCGGCGCTCTAAGATAATTAATAATCTTCAAGTATCGAAACTATAAGTAGTTCTTGACGAAAAAGACGCGAAAAAAAACTGTGGATACAGCATGTGTCCACCTAAGTTGATTTATCTCCTTTCTTTTTGTCGTGTCGCACGAATCCTAGTCGAGTTATATCCCCGAAGGATTTGTCGACGTTACCCCGTTGTGCCGTCGTACCACGTGACACTCGCGGCTTTGCCAATATGTTTTGCGCGAAACTCTCGTGGCTTTCGGCGAAGTCCGCTGGTAACAAGTTACTCGAACGCTATGAGTTTTCCGGTATTACGCCATCACCTGAGGATAATTGCAACTGTCCCGATGAGTCGAGTTATCTTTACGAATCCCGTTGCAACGAGTAGCTATAGTGTTGTACACCGCACCGATTATGAATATCGATCTAATCGATAAGTTATCGATGTTTTGAGTTATTTACATATAAATGTGTATATATATACAATATATATAATATATTATATAAAAATATAAAAAAATATATATCGCGATCTCTCCGTTCTTCCCGGTGCAATATTTGAGCCGCGAGACGAATATTCCAGAGACTGAAGTCCAGTTATTCGGTGAACGAGTGAACTGGTGATTTATGAGATTGTTTCGGAAAAAAAAAAAAAAAAATGTTGTATCGATCACTTTAATCGAGCAAAAGGTGATTGGATAGCGGCGGATTGGATCGAAGTTCGTACCGGAAGTGTCGCGATTGCGGACGTAACGACCGACCGAGAATCGCGCCTCCACCCTTATCGCTATATACGCATTTCATATCCCATTTTCGTTGTTTTTTTTTTCTCTTCCACTTTCACTATCCTCCATTGTCTCTCGTTCACCCTTTCGTTCCTATTTTTTTTATTCGCTCGTGCAGCACGCGGCTCGCCACC
The DNA here is from genome assembly GCA_963971235.1 of Cryptus armator. Taxonomy (NCBI): domain Eukaryota; kingdom Metazoa; phylum Arthropoda; class Insecta; order Hymenoptera; family Ichneumonidae; genus Cryptus; species Cryptus armator. The sequence goes on along the minus strand of OZ020239.1, from coordinate 9,872,589 downwards.
CTTTCCTATTCGGAGATTCGTTCGATGCCGCGGATGGGGAACAGGCCGTCCGCAATACACGCCGCGGGGTTTAAAGGGTTATACAAGGGGGAAAAAAGGGTTCATGGAGCGAGAGGACGAGGAACGAAAAAAAAAAAAAAAGGGTTGAGTACAAAAAGGTTGAGGGGAGGAGAGAGTTTAGTTCGCGCGAAGCTTGCAGAGGAATGTTATAGGATGAAAATTACAGACCAACCCGGAAATGACGGTGCGCCGGAAGCGCTCGTGGCGCTCGCGAGTTCCGGATGTAGCGGCACCCGAATCGTCTGGCATCATCCGCTGACATGCTACTGTGCGCTCTATCCTTCTCCTATATGTGTTGTTGTCTTCATGCTGTAGTATCCCACCGTTTGGCAAAAATTTCACACAAATTCCACTCCACGCGACGCGAATGAAATTTCAAATCGTTCACACGTCCCGAGGTATTCGATTTTCATTGGAGAAAACAATGCAGGATGTTGTTTAGTCGAATTGTCGGACGATCGCAATTTCGTGATGGAACTTCGCGGCAAAAGAAAATTGCTTTGCGATCGTACGTTTCATATACCGTATAGTAGCGATTGTTAACCCTTTTAAGGTCTGCGAAATCTGACTAATTGAGTTTTGTAACTAACTAATGTTAGTTACAAAATTTCAATGATATTTTTAAAAGTTCGATACTTCCGTTTCAAAATTGTTTTTTATCCTATCGCTGTGCCATAGTAATGACTTATTTTTAGCTTAGAAACGTCTTAAAGAAGATGTGTCGTTACAGTTTTAGCTAAAAGTGAGTTTCCGTACGAATTTCGAAGACTTCCGAATGGGATAAAAATCTGAAAAAAATCAATGATATAAAGGGTTTTAAGAACACTAATTCTGCATAAGAACGATGACAAAAAGTTGTTAACAAATTAGTAAAAAAATATTGTTCAACGAATCGTCCGGTACCCCAATGTTTTATTCGCAGAAATTGATCCGTAGATTTTTCTGAATAAATACAATTTCTTTTTAGAATTTTTTCAAATTTTTTCTAATCAGTGAAGTCTTCGAAATTCTCTCCGAAACGCGTTTTTCGCTGGAAATCTAACGATACACTCTCTTTAATGGGTCAATTCCGCGAAATCTGCCGATAAAATCTTCGAAAATTTTTAAAAATTATATAAATAAAAATATAATAATAATAATAATAATTATTATTATTATACCGTTAACCGCAGTCAAGCTGTGGGTTCGCGCATACGCTCGGCTTTTAGACTACGTAACGAAGTAGAGACGAATCGAGATGGAGACGAGTGTTATTCTCCAAAGTTTCTATCCTCGTTGTTGACCAGTATAGAGGTGTTTCCTACGTGAACCGGGGGGGTGGGGGTGGGGGAGGAGGATCTATATATCTGGGACACAGAACTCGAGTACAAGCCGAGTTGTGCGGTAACGTGGCCTCGTAGAGACCTCGAGAAAGAGAGAGAGAGAGAAAGAGAGAGAGAGAGAGAGAGAGAGGGATGTCCTCCACAGCTCATGAGAGTTTCGAGTTTGCGATTCCCCCGGTAGTTCTCCTCGTGAGATTCGACAAGGACGCGTATAGTATACTCTGCGGACCTCTCGGTACACAGTTCACATCTCGACACGAGAGTAAGCAACGAAATAGTATATCAACGCTACAGTACTCATTCGCAACGATCGGGGAGGTCGGATAACTCGCCAAAGAGCTTATCTAATGCGCATGGAATTCAGACGGCCAATTTGACCGCTTAATAAAAATAATCTCCCCGAAGCGTTCAAAATTATTCGCAAAAAAATAATCGTATTATCGATTTAAGTGATTCAAAGGATTTTTTGTAAAGTAATTAGTTATTTTCGAGCTTTTGATTTTTTTTTTTTTTCACTTTTGGTTGCATCGAGTGGCGCAAGTTTTCGTAACTCCGTCGTCATCGTGAAATTCGAAATTCGCTTTGAGTTATTCTCGTATTTCAAGAATTTCTATACGCGTTCTTTTTCTCTCTCCCCGCGGCATTTCGGATTTCTCTCGAACAACCGCAGTATTAACGAAGGTCTCTAGCAGTTAAGTCGGTGGTCCACTTGGGTGGTTCCATTTGCACAATTGCCGCACGCGACTCTCCGCGCCGTCGCCACCGGGGATCGCGAGACCGCCGGCGTAAATAGAGAATTCACGCTTCGCTAGTTTTGCCGCGGTGCGTACCTCTTCGCACGTAGGTCTCATTTGTGTTAAAAAAAAAAAAAAAAAAAAAAAAAAAAACATCGAAAACGACGACTCCTGCTTCAGCTGTATGACTCGACAGACGACGTTTCCCTCGTCAGATATTTATCCGACTTTCTGGTATTTTCGCACGTGATAACGCGTAATAAACATTATAACTTATTATCAGTAAACAATATTTCATGGCAATACTCGTACAACTGAAATTCATAATGAATCGATTAACCCCGCGATATTTCTTGATTACGAAAAACGCTATCGCGATCATAGGGACAGACGGGAGTTGGTTATCGTTCGGATAAGTGGCCGCGCGATGTAATTGCCACGAGGTACTTCGGAACGAGGTACCGAGTGGCTCGCGACGATATTGAGATGGGAAAAGGGGAGAAAAGGAATGATACGAACAGAAACAGCAAACGGCATTCCCAGTCGATGGTACATACGTGTTGGCATTTGTCTACGTAAGGTGTATAGATGTACTCGCGCGTTAGGTCGACGTTCACGAGCGTCGCGTATAAACGTGTGCGTGTATGTGTTTCGAAGTACGACAGGATGCGAACATGTATATGGCAGAGTGGATCTGTGTAGAGAAGGTCGAGCCATGGAGTTGGCTACCGGTGGAGAGAAGTTGTGGAGGGTAGTCAACGTACGAGAGGCACGACGACGACGAGCGGTTCACAAGCCATAAAAGCTCTCGCGAACAGGGCCCCTGGCTTTGCGCTTCCCGAGAGAGAACCCGACGATGCAGTCCCTCGTCGACTACTCTATCTATCCTCGCGCTTACCTTCCGTTTCTCTCTGTTTCGCTCCCTCTCTCTCACTCGCGAAGCTTGCGCGCGAGACTCTCGCTGGAGCTCGTAAAAGCTTCGCGCTCGTACTCCGCACGAATGCCCACGCGACGAATAAAGCCAACTCTCTCTCTACCTACGTTCCCTTACGATCTTCGCGATCACGAGAAAACCTCCCCCCACAAACGCAACTTTGGTAGTCGGTGAAATAAATAAAAAATTTTTTTTTCTTAAGATCGCCGCTTTAATTGTCCAGATTTTGCAAATCTTATCTAAGATTATTCGTCGATATCGCATTAATAAATTACTCGGGAACCTAACTTTTTTTTAAATTAAAATTTTTCGTTAATTTTTCTGAATACGTATGAATTTTTTCAGAATTTTGTCAAATTTCTTAAAATTGCGTTTTTATTCTTTATTTTGTCTAAAAATGCAATTTTTAAAAATTAGACAAAATTTGAAAAAAAGTTATACGTAAATATGGGTAAATGGGATAAATATGGAAGAATAATAAAAACTGCAGGTCAGTACAGTAACAGTAGTCAGCTTCTACCGGTTCCGAAAAGCCATAATTTCGTTGGCCGCCATCACTTTGAATTTTATCTGTTTCTCGTATAGTATACCGTCTGGTTATATCATTCGTTAGTTTCGTTCTTTATCTATTCTATAGCTGTTACCGCTACGTACCTCTCGTATTCCGTTGAGTCTCGGAGCCTCGACGTCGGGGGCGTCTCACCCTCCGCCGATCCTTTTCCAGAGTCTTCTCTCCACCCTTCTGATGCTCGCTGGTTCGTCGTGTGACTGGAGCTCTCCTCTTTCCATCCTCGGAAAGCAGTAGAGCTCTAGCAGAAGCAGTAGCAGCAGCAGCGGCGTTCTCTCGGTTCCCTCGCCACCTTTCTTTCTCAGCAAAAGCAGCAGCAGCCTCGGCTCCGAGGCGAAGAGCCTGCAAGGCTCTCTTTTCTTCCGCTCCTTCATTTCTTTTATTTTCATTTTTTTCCTTCTCTTCGCCACCAGTAGCAGAAGCAGCAGCGGAGCTAACGCTGTCGCGCTTTTTCTCAAAGCTCACTGTAGCTCGCCGTCTCTCGGTTCGCTCTTCGCGCTCCATCTACTCCTCTACGCGCGGCGGAGTCTTCTTTCTTTTTCATCTCAGCTCCGCTTTTTTCTTTTTTTTTTTTTTTACTCTCGTTACTTTTTACGTTTTTTTTTATCCTCTCTCGCTCTCTCGTCCAACCCCTTAGCTATACGTATACTGCACGAGAAGGCAGTGATCGAGACCGTGCCTCGTGCACCACCAGCTCCCTCGCTACGGTTTCTCTTTTTTTTTTATTCCTCTTCTTGGTGCACTCTTTTTTTTTACCTGCTGTCTTCTTCCCTTATCCTCCGTTGGACCGGGAATAAAAGAACCGACGAGAGAAACCCGACGCTCGTCCGCGATCCGCTGCGTACATAGTTTCATATACCGTATCCCATGTATATAGCACATAGCGCGGGTATATGCGAAAAATTCTCCATGTCACATCGGTGAATCTCTCGTGCACTTCTACACATTCTTTGCGATTCTTTGCTCCTCCAATCGAGAGTCAGACAGGTATTTATACAGTAAAGAATCGAATAAGTTGTATCGAAAACTCGCGATGCAAAATACGAAAGATCGCAGCAAAAGCTTTCGTGTTTATGAAATATTAAATTTAAAACGCTCGCAGTTAAATTTGTCTTCGAAATTAGGAATTTTCGAAAAAAATTTCATTCAAATAATAATTTAAAAAAAATTAATGAAGGGCTCTTGAAAAATTAAATTTACGTCCGCCGTGAAATTTAACTACGAAAATAAGGTATTTTGTAAAAAATTACATTAAAATTATTACTTAAAAAATGGAGGTTTCAAGAACCCTTGAAAAATGAAATTTACAACATCCGCAGGCAAATTTGATTATAAAATTGGGGTTTTTCAAAAAAATGTCCATTAATATTATAAAAAAAAAAGAACGAAGGAAGAAACCTATCTGCAACAAAGTCGACTATTCTCAGGGGGGTGGATGGCTCGAGAGATCCAAGCGATTAGTAGGTGGCACGTTCTACCTTCTCATCTCTCCCTCTCGTCTCTCTGTTGGATCTCCGTGCGCTACTGGATTTTAATCTTTTTTGCGTCGCTAATGCTACCCGCTGTTCCCCGCAGGTATTGTTGAGGCTTTCAGAGGATTATCCCATACCATTACGTCGACCCGTGCCAGAGATATCGGAGAGCTTTTCATTCTTTCTCCCTTTCGCCACAGTGGCAATTGGAGTCGGTAGAGAAAAGCGCATCTTCTCTCTGTCTCCGAGACGAGAGCTGAAGCTCCCGCTCGACTTTCCTCCGCATTTCTACACCATTCGCTTCCCAACCTTCCTTATCCACTCATTCCGTAGAGTCGACGAATCCACTTTCGGCTTTCGCGTCTCACACCCTTTTCCTTTCGTTTCTCCATTCACCTGCGCGAGCGTTGCTCCGCTCGCAACGGACAATCGAATGCTTTATTTTTATAATTGTCGCGGGCAATAAAATTCGATGTGGTGAACGATGTGAACGATAATTGTTAATCATTGACGAACTATTTTCTTTATCCTTCGAGAATTAACTTGTTAAAGAGCAATCATTTCGTATTGTAATGCTACGAATTGCTTAATTCTAGAACACCACACATATTTTTGCACCTCTTTAATACTCTGATAGACCCGATGACTTTATCGTTGCGAAACTTCGGCAAACATCAATATTTTATCACTTTCTCGATACAATGAAATTGATAGAAAATACACATTTATTAAAGTGATAAAAATCGACAATTTTTTTTTTAATTGAAGATTTTCTTTTCGTTCGATGTGTAGTGTTATCGGATTAGAAATGGCGAACAAAATGGTACCATTAAAAAAAAAAAAAGTGAAAGATTTGCCTAAAACGAGAAAGAAATCGGCGAACGAGTAATTCGTAAACGGGACTTGGAATCTGTGAGTTTCCCTTTGCCGTTACTTTACCAATCGAATTCTGATCCCGCGGAATGCGGAATTTGTTTCGGCCGCATTGTTGCACCTTTTCCGATTAAATAGTTTGCCCCGAATTTATTTATTTCCGGAAATCATTGAATTTTCGACTGTAGTCGCCGTACGCTTTTTATGGAAACTGCAATTCAGAATGGGAGCCTCGCAGCTTCAATGTCTTCGAATAATGGTAAAGTTGCTTAGCGCGAGGCGCGAGAGTGAGAAAAAAAGAGTGAAAAGCCTTCGAAGCAAAGTCTCAAGGAGTCACCGTAGATCCGAACGAATTAAGAGGCCTCGGAGAGTCTTCTTTAATTGGTTTACTATCTACGTCTGGGTCCTCGCGGCAGTTTAATTAATATTTTAATATGCGCCAACTTCTCATCTCTCTCTGTCTCTCCCGAGAGAGAGATGAGAGCGACAACGACGACGAAGCTGTCGTTCGCTGGAATATGAAGCTTATAGTTAAATTAAAGGCGTCTGCGATAGGAATCGATTGGATAATAGATAACGCGAGAGACAAAACGTATGAAGTTCATTTTATACATAGATGTACATAGTTATTCATAATTCGTGAACTAAACCGCTAAACCGTTCGGGATTTGTATGTATATACATAACTATTAATAAGGTAATATCCTATTTGTACGTATAGAACTGCGGTATGCGCTCACAGTGAATTCCCGCAATGTGGTTTGGAATTCGGTTGCGCATTATGAGCATCAAGTCTATTATTAGCAGATACATAATTATGTTACACGTATACCGTGTACAGGTATGTCGATACATTGTGTGAACGTAATATACATCGACGTTAGGCTAATAACGGTTAGTCGGTTGACCGAAGATCCAATCAAGCGTTGCGGTCTATCGAACTCTAGTTGTACCACTCAATGTCCCGCGCGCTCCCTCTCTCGCGCCCTTCACCCTTAATCCTCGGGATTTCCGGCTTAACGTCAACATAGACAAGTTTTAGGAGGCATTAAAAAAAAATGCATACAACTTTACTTAGTCGACTACGGGAAGCTGCCTTCGATGTTATTAGATTCGTAGATCGCAGGATACACGTGATTAATTCTCTTTTTTAAATGTTTCGCAAACGTAGTTGTGCAATTAGCGGTACAAGAATAATACGAAAAAAAATTTCACGCAGTAAATTTGGCACTCCGTGGAATTAGTGTCCTATGATAATAAATTTTTCTGAGTGCCGAATTTACGGGGTGAACATCGAATTTTTTTTTACGTGAGTACCGAATTTCTTGAATTCGGATGATTCGTATTCTTTTTCATCAAATTGATGGTACAAATCGAAGGATATTATAGTTCGATTCCAGGCGTTTCGAGTTGATATTTCTCGCGATATCTATAACATTGACGAAACATGTCGATGTCCGATGACGAAAAAACTAATAGCCGTTCAACTCATAATGCGTTTGTATGCAAATTAATAAAATATAAGCGACGCGGAGAATGGCTGTTCTTCGATAATTGGCCAATGATTGATGAATTCATAATTGTGGTTAATATAATGTGATTTGCATGGAACATTAAGGACTTTATATCAGTTATGGATCAATTATCGAAGAATCGCTCATTATAAGCTGAATCGATGTATTTCCGTGATACTCGTCATAATAAATGGTATCCATGTATATCGAGTTTTTTCTCGACATCGTTATAGGAAAAGTCACATAAATACCGTTTGATCAGAATAATTTGCTGATAGAAATGTAAGATGCAATGTGTCGTGAAAATTAATAATATCGGAATCTTAAAGACGAAATCGGGAGCAAAGCTATCGAGTTATTTATACGATTTATTTATTTTAATCTTTAAAAATGCCAATAATTATAATTAAATATAATCATAGAAAAATCGCCGTAAGCTATAAATAAAAAACTTTGGCGATAAAGATATCTTTAAGAATTAAAAAACTGAAATGCACTTAATGTGGCGAATCTAAAAATACCTCAATATGAAATTCATGCAAATTTTCACTATTCGATTCACTAATTGATCCATCGAAGTTACTTCTGATAACTGAATATATTAGATATGAAAAATCGCGTCAAAAGTTGAAAAAAAAAAAATCAAAAAAAAATTATCAATACCAATCAAAATCGCGCCAATGCCGCTAATCAATTTCAAATTTCTCACCACTAAAAATCATCGTAAGATATCTTTACGTAATCTCCACAAAGTATTGCGTATACAGTTTATCCACTATGTTTTTACGATAAGTATTTACCATCAATTAACATCGTCGGCCCTTACGATGCAACCGAAGGGTTTCCCTAAATCGAAATGACTCACTGCGGAGTCCAATGCGAAGTCAAAAAGGGGTGAGGAACAGTTTCAGCTGACGTTCGCCCTCTCGTCTAAACATTGGAAACACCCCGAGAGAGACGCGAATCAGAAGCCGCAATTCTCTCACATATGCAGTTCTCTTATCGATAAAAACGACTCACAATAACCTAAAAGAATTATTAACGATACTATATGCAAATTGATGAGCCGAATTGCTCAGTCACCTATCCTTCGTAACTGCCTCCACCGTGTCCCTTGATTTTTCGATCTCCGCTTTCACCTTTACGTGTCAATATGTGCATCGAAGCTAAAACCGCGTAAATAAGGGTTTATCGCAAAAGGTTCGCACGTACAGAGAATTCTCTACTTTCCTATACATATACATATATATATGATTATATATATATATCTCTACATATATGTGATAATAAAAATGTGTAAAGGCAGAACGGGGCGCCACGTACGACGTGGCAAATGTATCGGAAACGCATCGGGGCGCTAATGAGGCCGGTCTGCCCCGCGGCGTGTCTCGCGTCGGCTTCGCTTTCGCGTCGTTATGCTAACCACCGTTAGGCGTGGCTTTTAGCGATCGATCTAATGACCCGAGGCCCCTTTGCTGTCTCTCTCACTCGCTCTGGTCTCTATCTCGTTCACCCTCTCGCATCCGTATAGCGCATAGCGCCAAACCACCCTATCATCCTTCCTCTCTCACTGCGCCCAGTCCTCCCCCTCCCCCTTCCCCCCGACGACTCTCGCTTCGACTGGGCTCTCGAGCGAAATCGATTCGCCCCCTCGCCTCTGCCCCCTATCCACTGTGTAGTTGTGCTCTACAGCACTATATACGTATAGTAGAGTAGTCCTTGTATACATGTAGGTATGTACTTCTCTATACCCCTGAGCCCTACCACGCCGAGCTTAATCGCTCTCGCGCGCCTCCTCTCACCGTTCGCTCTTCTCTTCTTCTTCGTTCTTTTTTTTTTTTTTTTTACTTTCATTCTCTCTTTTTTTTACTTTCTTCCTTCGTTCTCGAATTTTTTTTCTCTCATCGCAGATAGACCGACGGAGGTACCTAACAGGCCGTTACACTCTCGATATCCCATCGGGAACTACGAAAGAGAGAAAAGAGCGTTTTTTTTTTATTTCTCTACCTTCGTTTTATTTCGATTCCCCGAGACTCTCGATTTGGTATTATTCGAGGCGTTAAGTTAGTTAAGAAAAAAAAATCGAAATTATGAGGTTAGCGATGTTAGTGGATATTGAACTATATATATACTGGGGTTCAGGATAATGGGCATTGCAACCGTGGAAATTAAGTATATAGATATGGAGAATTTTTTTCGAGCTTTTTGCCGCGAGATATATCATTTTTTTATAAACAAAAAAATATAATAATATATATATTTGTTTGTGTGATTTTTTTTTAATACATATACTTTATGTATCCGAAATACGTATCCCATTATCGGCGATATTTTTTTTATATTCTGGAAAATACTTTGTTTCAATGGGGACGCGACTCGTTTATTTTCTACGATTATATCTATAGATTTTCTGTAAAGTTTAGTCACAAGCCGCACGTGTCGCAATGCAATTCGTATAATCGCAGACACGACGGAATTAATCGAGGCGTGTGGGTAAAACTCGCGACAGAGTTAGCGCGAGCGATAGAGCGGGCAAATCGCGTGACTTATCATCGCGACGGAAAGCTTTACTTCTATATAAGTTTCCTTCGGGAATCAAATGAGCCACGAGCTGTCGCAGCGCGCATCATTCCCGTTTCTGTGGATGTCACTGGGAGTGCGGTAACGGTATATATATATACGTATAGTGTACCCATGTATTCTACGATATTATGGGTCTTAGAGAGAAATCGGAGATCCCAAGCGTCTCGAGACATCCGCGACAAGCGCCTCGACGTCGCGTCGAACGGCGTCTCTGTACCGCGGAAACCCAACGTCGTCGAAGCGTACAATAACTACACAGTTTAGTTTCCAGAAGATATACAAATAGACTGCTGAGAAACAGAACGATGTATCGCTCGTCATTTTCCGTATAAAATTGTGGTGCATATACGCTCTTCTGTTTCTTAGCGGCTGACATTCATACATTGATCATTGACGACATTTGGACTTGGAGCTTTCGAAACAGAATAATGGAATCATTTTTTTTTCCACACCACTTATTCGAGTTACTGAAATATTTTTTTTTACTAAAAAAAAAAATGTTTTTTTTTTTTCTATTTTTTTTTAAAACAATCACCATAATCCCCGGACGATGAAAAAAAGATACCGAAGGTACTTGAAACTTGTTTCGAATATCCGTGTTTTTTTTTTATCTGCACTTATATCGGGAAATTGAAAGAAAAAAAATCTTATCAGCGTCGCTCCGCGAATACGGGTTGTGGCAATCTTTTCGCGTAGATTCGGAGGATCGAAACTGCGTCCAACAGATACCAAGGCGAGACGCAGCCGTTCGTTTAACATACAGATTGAAAAGACGCGCGTGCTATTCCGCCTGTCGGCTGTATATGTCCCCTTCCCTCCCCCTTCCGTCGTATGGGAGAGTAAACTACGAGTTCGAAAAGAAGCCGATATTTTCCTCGAAAAATTGAGATTGAGGCAAACGTGCGGATGGTCGCGTGCGGAAAATGGCTGAGTGTTATACGTACGTGTAATACAGTATATAGTGTACGATGTATGTATGTAGACAGTGAATAGGGAACAGCGGAAGCTGCGGGCGGATCTCGAGTAGTCGAAAATCAGCATGCTAACCGCGCGATTCTCAGGAATCCGAAGCGCACTTCTCATGCGACGCGAGTCCGGGGCACTGCTTGAGCTTTGCGGAGAGGGTGCATATGTTTATATTCCGCGTACAATTCCCGCTCGTAGTTCTCGCTCTTCGATATAATAGAAACTCCCGAATCTTCGAATGTATATTGCGATAACTTATTATCGAATCGATACACGATCGGCGTGATCCATTGTTGTAGCAGTAATATGGATTTTAACCGAATTTGATAGTGTATAACCCGAAAAAAGCATTATTAACGGAATGTATTAAGGCGCATTGTACGCGATTAAGGCGCTACGAAACAGCGGATTAAACAAAATTTCTCAAAAACTCAATTCGATTAGTCGAAAACTACAACAGCGACACTTTGGCAATTAAAAAAACAAAAAAAAATCGTGTAGCTTCGATCTTTTAGCTATTAAAAAGCGCATAAGAATTGATTTTTTAATTTTTTGACTACACAACCCAATATCGTGATTTATGCATAACGATATTTTTTCGTAATGTAACAAACTTCTTCTACATCCGAAAAAAAATAAAAGTCGAGCCGTGTTATGCAAAAAAAAGAGCGAAAGAGTGGGAGACATACTGTCGTCATCACAGATAGCGGTAAAAGGGTTTCTGGTATACGCGTTGGCGTTGCGAATGCCGGGGGCGGGGAGGGGGAGGTTCGCGTTGAGCAGAAGAGGATGCAGGGCGAGGAGCGCTCTCGACGATATAATTACAAAAGTTGGTGGGCTCGTGTGGGCAGTTTCTGTCTATAGGGTGGCTAGTCGCGCGCGCGTAGCCCCCGACGCGCGCGCGTGCCGTCGAGTAACAAACATCAGATGCACGAGGCTGATAACGGGAGTAGAGTGGGTTTGGCTCGCCGCGCGGTTTCGGCACAGCCGATGGAAATGGAGAAAGGGGTTGGCGAACAGTCAGAAATAGGGTGAGAGTCTTCGTATACTCTAAGCACGAATTCACCCTCCCCATCGCGAAGAGTCGCTCGTCCTTACGATATACGACGGTATGGGGTGATCGTGGAGAGACACATCGGTCTTTCTCTCTTGGGAGGTGAAAAGCACGCGAAAAGCACGCGAAAAGAACACGAGAATTCCATTGAAAAAGGAACGTAGACTCGAAAACGAAGCTGAACGTATAAATGAGAAAGAAGCGAACAAAAGTAGGAAAGGGGATGAAAAAAAAAAATTAAAAAATTAAATACCGATCGAAGGAGGGCAATGAGAAAGCAAGAAAGCATTTATAAAAAAAAAATACAAAAATGTTGTTCGGCAGTAGATACGAGTGTACTTTCGATACATCGATTACTGCGAAAAAGAAGGGCGCGTCTCACATTGTTGTACATTTTTAATAGTGTCGGATACGCCTTTCTGCTTCTCAGAAATCGTTAAATATATGTCTATAGTATATAAATATATATATATATTGCATACACATAGAATAAAAATATCAAGGGTCGCACTTATGGCACTACACATTGGAGCGACAAAGATGGAGAGATATGGGCTTCGAGTCAGAGAAACGTACCGTTTTACCCTATACATTCGTTTCTCTCTTCCTCGTACCTCGTTTTCCTCTCTATATCGTTCGTTCTCTCGCCTCTGGCCTGAGCTTTCGTTAAAGCTCTCACTCTCCCTCTCCCTCTCTTTTTCGTGTTTCTCTCTCCGTTCTCTTCCGCTGCTCGCCTGTTCTCAGAGCGAACAACCTCCGTTCGCCATCCGAGAGAGAGAGAGAGAGAGAGAGGAAACGTGACGAAGGATTTGGCGGGATAGAGATGGAGAACGAACGTAGAACGAGCAAAAGCGGCGGGTGGGTTGAGAGGGTCGGGCGAGTTGTGAGTTATCAGAGGCGGGCAGACGGGCTCTCTACTACTACTACTACTACTACTGCCGCTGCTAGCTCTGCGCTCTCTCCACCTACGACGTAGGCTAGTAATACTAGGCGAGCTTGCGAGCTTCGCTGCTCTCGTGTTAGCGCTCCGTCCCTTTTCGTCTCTCGCGCCAGCGACTGGGTTTACCTCTCTTATACTCTACCGGTACCTTTCCCTCGAGCGTAGGGAGTGTGGGGGTTAGCGTGATCGATATGCCGTGCCGTCGCCGGTGCTACTACCGGCACGGATGCTATGCATATACTCTACCACCGTGTAATCGCCTATATCTATATATATATTAAGTAGATATATAGATATATAGGTGAGATACATACTCGCTAGGATTCTATATAGATATAGATATATATATATCTGTATGGACCCTTTGGTATAGAATGAAGCGAGAGTACGTAGGGTACGTGTCTGCTATACACAGTGCGGTGCCAGCATCAGTCGAACGCTTCGCTGGTCCCTCCTGTGCGCATGCATATACTTAATCCTACTGCTCTAGCGATAGAGTACCGGTACCTATACCGACGGTAGTTGTAGTATATATGTTATAACCGTTTCATCCCCTGTGCGAGAAACGAGAGAGGCCTTCATATCGGAGGCAGAATGACGCGGTTCTGACGATAGGACGGATAGGACGGCATTAAGAGTACTCTTCATATATACGTATATATACATACACACGTATATATACTTGATACGGGCGATGGCTTATGTAGTTCAAAGCCCGCAGCGTGAAATTGACCGAAGTTGAGAAACGAAAGCAGCCAATTTTGAATGCTAAGTTTGAGTTTTCAGTTTCGATGGGAAAAATTGATTCGGTGATCATTTCTTCGAAATTGTGAAATGATTATATTTTGAAGTCATTAAGTTTCATTTTATTCACTGATTGTAGAATTGGTTGAAATATTGATAAAATTCGGCGAATGAAAAAAGTTCCAACGCGGTCCGACCACACGGCGCTTTTTCTACTTACGCACGCTTACGGACACGTTTTCGTCCTTCGGGACGATAAATATATGTGAAACTTAGGAATATTTTTGGACAATGATTGCTCTATGATTCAATCTTAAGGTACGCGATAATCTCGCTAATCAGGCGATTGATAAGCGTTCCGATAACGTTTAGAGAGTTTAGAAGCGCGAGTCGAAATTCTGGCTGATCACACGCTGCTTGTTCTACTTGAAGAAAACATTTACGACGACACGGTAACGTGAGACTGGTATCTATTTTTTTGAAGGGTCAATTTCACGGTGCGGATATATATTAATGTACGTAAGCTCGCTAGAGATCGAGGCTCCGGGGTTGACATTGTTGGTGATGCGGGTAGCGTGAGAGGGATAGGAGTCTGTGTCGCACGAAACCCCGAGGGTTGTAGTGGATTAGGTAGGGGCGGGCGGACGGGCGGACTACAACGTTGATCAGAAATACAGCAACGCACCACACACCACAACGTCACGTGCGCGCCACTTCATCCTTCAACGCGTATGCCTCGACTACTACCCCGATGCCTTCTACTTTCAACCTCACGTCCTCCCACTTCGAATTCACGCTGCGAAGTATTGTTGTATTCTCGTATATATAAGGTATATATAAGGTACATATATACATATAGATGGCATGAAGAGCTTTACGCTCAAACACACACGCGGGACGAAGGAAGGGGGATTTCCTGTTCATGTGGAGAGTAAAGTATACCTACCTAACGTTACGGGGCGCACATCCAACCGTTGAGGGCAGACTTATTCGACGCAGTAAACGCGGGAAACCCTCCGGGCCAAGTATATTTATTCTACGCGTCAATGTGTACGCGAGGATATGTGAGCGTTTTGCCGTTGTCGCGATAGAGACTTTGCTATAGGGATCGGAGAGAATCACATATACGAGAGGACGAAGAGGTCGATGAAGGACCCACTACTACTACGACTACTGTGTCTGTAGATACTTTGGACACAGTATAGAGATAGCGGTAGATATAAGATAAGAAAAAAATGCGTGAAGAGAGCGGAAAGCTCTATGGAGTCAACGAGAGAAAAAGAATATCGAAACCCTTTCTGGGTTAAGTAGAGTGACTACGAGTCCTGTTTGAGAAAAAGGAAACATAGTAAGCAGCGAATTTTTGCACTTCGAGTTCTGAACAAAAAATTTGGGATTTTTCATCATTATTGTTCGTGATAATTTATTTTAATGTTCGATAGATCTGAAATAGATTAGAAATATACGAAATGCGGTGCTTTTATATATTTAATAAATTAACTATATTTTTTTTTATATACAATGACATATATTTTCAGTAATATATTCTAAAATTTATCCGTAATATACGATTTTTCGGGGTAAATATATTCGATACGAACAAAAATGTATGCAAGAGACGAAAAAAGACAAAAAGCGGATGAGCGCGAGTGACTGTTAGTGTCGCAAGAGAGAAAGTTAGGAAAGAGTACAGAAAATCGTGCGGGGGTTATGGAAAGGGTGGGTTATGGAAGCGACGCGTTGGAAGCGAGAGGCAAGAGAGATTACGGTATGGCGTATGGTAATGGCGCGTAATACGATCTGATTGCATTTATGATGAATGAGGGTCGTGGCGCGCCTCTCTGCCCCATCAAGGAGGAAGGGAAAAGGGAAAACGTGCGCGCGTGTCGCGCCCTCCGGACCATCGGAAATTCAGCTTGTGGTTTAATAATACGCGAGGCGAGAGCTATATATATATGTATACTGCATACGGTAGACCACGAGGAACTGCAGGACACGGCATAGCAGAATGTATGGACGCGCCTTTTTTATTTTCAACACCCTTTCTCGCCACTATCTTTCACCCCTTTTTCATTCTCCTCCCTGTCGCTTACCGCGTATGGTTGCGACTTCGTTTTTTTTTTTTACCACAAAACGCGTACATTTGAACGAATAACGTTTGCTTACCCGTCGAGCCGATGAAAAATCATTTATATCCACTTTTTACATTTTTTATTTCGATTCACACGCGAATTTGAGAGCAATGAGGCGCGTCAGCGCGATAGGAATACGCGGTTGAATTTTATCGCGAAAAAAACTCGAATGACATAGCGAACTGATGTTCGAACTCCAAATTCGCGGAAAATAAATAGAGTTCTATATAGAAAATGCTAGAATCGGACGACATGGACGGAGGAGACCGGCGCCGTCCACCCTCATCCCTCTGTTACGATCTCGAACGATGTATAAACACAGCGGTAAATGCATGCGCCGAGGGGAATATATGCGCGTGTATATAGAAATATATAGGATGGGGGCGTGTGACGAATTGTGGCCGGCATGCGAGGACCGACGATCGCTATCGTTCGACGCGCTACCAACCCTTATTAATGGGGATGATAAGTTTCGAATGGTGTGAGACCACGTGCGTGCGCTCTCCGGACGGTGTTGCCGGAGAAGAAAAAATTCTAAAATATATTTTCGCAACCAAAAATCGAAGTTTTTGCTCTTTATATAGATGGAAATAACGAATGCTTTAGAATAAACATTTTTTTTAGCTATAAGTCAATTATTCGACGAGTTATTGGTATACAAAAATGAAATAACTACACATTTCATGGATATGTGATTATTTAAAGATTAAATAAATGTACAATATGTTCCATATGTCATCGAATATAAGAGTAGAATTAACCCCATCGGTTCTTATATTTTGCCCTCGTGGTGACTATTATCCACCACAGTTAACTCGAGCTGCACGCTTTTTACTCTAAGGCCATAAAGACGAAGGGTGCAAAAAATGGGAGTTAACGTCGCGTGTGCGACTCGACCGCCACGTGATCGACACGCGCGTTTTAATACAATACATATATGTATATGTATAATATACGTAAATGCGTGGATACAAAAACCTCGAACATGCGATATAGAATCGAACGTGCGGCCATGTGACACGCGACCGCGTATTTAACGCACGTGTACTACGAGGATATGTGAAGTTCGATGTTAGGTCTCTAAATCGGACTTCTGATTCTCGTCTCTGGTGTGTATTAAAAATCTGTGAACTATCCATTCACCCCTATATTTTTGTTTAGTTTAGCACCCTATTATGATGTACCGTGCAGTACACATAATTTTACACTAAAAAATGTACTTCCGATACCGGTATCGGAAGCTTTTATGAATGAATCGCGTAACAAATTTCAAAATTATTCAAATTTCTGTTGAAATTTTAAACACCTTTTTGCAATATTACGAACATTTTTTATAATTTTAATGTTTTTTTTTTTTTTTTTTTTAAGAACATTTTGTAGATTTACACAATGGCTGCCAATTTTTTCTTTCTGAGTAAATTAAATTTACAATTCTATTTTTTTTTTCAGTGTATTTTAATTTTTTTTCTTCGCGTCACTGACTTTGAAAAACATATACTTTTCACGCTCGGTAATGATAGTAAATGTTAATGACTACTATTAATGTAATGATCAAAGTTGAAATATCCCGCAATGTTTCGACACTCGTTTCCCGTATGTCTAATCGGTATCCTCACTTAATTATCAGTTCGTATAATTATTCGTCGGTCGAATCTCCTGTGACCGACTATACTACGCGAAAAGAGCAATACGCGACTGGAATTAAATGCGACTATCATTAATTACAGACGAATTAACGAAATTCTCCATCCGGACCTCGATTCGAAATAAAATGAGGTACAGTGCGCTTCCGAAATTGCAGTCATCGGACATTGCCGACCGCCCCCCATAGCCCTTTTGCCATACGATAAAGAGTCGGGAAAATTCGTCATTCCCAACGATTTAATTAACGTTACAACCGTTTTAATTACTATTTTGTTGAAAAATATCTTCGGACTAATAGTGAACCAATTAATTATTGGTACTGTCCCAATATTTATATGTAACATATCTGGGCGTAAATCCTCTAATTTATTCTGTTGTTTTTCCGATCTCGGAGCGTATTATCGCGGTGAATCGCGAGGAAAAAAGAAAAAAAAAAAAAAAGCTGATAACGCCTCCAACGAGGCATCGAGGATAATAACGTGAAAAGTATAATTTCGAATCGAAACGAAGGTCCCCTGCATTAATTAACGATTGGGGTATTAACGAGCGGCTGAAATGCGTGGGGTTCGAGCGAAATGCGCGGGAATAGATACAGAGAAACGTTGGAAAGTCGGGTGCCTCGCGCGTGCGGTAAAACTAATTTCCCTTCGTGAATTTGTCGGCGAGGGTTTTCGAGTGACCGATCGAGCGATCTGCCAGGTTCTCCGGCTGCTGCGCCGGGCTATATCCACTGTCAACCCCTCACCCCTTCTCTCACTCTTTCTCTCTGCGGCAACGAGAGGGAATATAACGCAAAGTTTCGCGCTCGTCGGATCCAGGCACCCGGTGGTCTGCCGGGCTTCACGAGCCTTCGGCCAACGTGTATACCTTTACAAAATTAGGGACGGTTCGAAATTCAATTTGCATTCTGAGTGCGTTTGCCAGCTAGCGACCGTAGCATACACCCCGCTTCGACAGGGCTTCGGCAATTACGAGCTGTAGCTTCCCTTTCCACCCCTCCGCGAGCTTTCCGTCTCTCTCTCCAACGAGCACGCGTTCGCGGTGGTTTATTTTCCGCGATGCATCCGCGAGAGCGAAATCATCCCTTGCCGCTGCGCCCTCCCCCCCGTCGTTACTAATGCTACGGCTACTGTGTTGGTTCTCTCGTAGCTTCTATTTTCTTTCTCTTGGATGCGTATATTCGAAATGCTTCGTCCACGTTTCCGGATGTAAGCATTGTATTTGCATCCCGTGAGTAAGCAACCACTTCCCTCCCCACCCCCGGGCACACGTCGGATCGCCCACGAAGTAGTGCGAGTAGAAATTTGGTTTTTTTTTTTTCAAACTGTTAACGGCCTTTAGGAAAATAGTGACTGTTTGGTCTGTTAATATCAACGTTTCGCGAAAAATAACACATTTTTTTAGTAACCCATAGGATATCTGTAGTTTCAATCACATAATATAACACCGATATAAAGATCCATTTTTTTATTTTTTTTTAATTAATTGATGCCGAAAAAACCTCAATGGAGAGTCGTCTTCCTGTCGGACGTTGGAGGGTCAAAAATAAACAATTAAATGAATTAAAGTAAATATAGAAATAAAAAATGGTGCGATTCGAGATCGACAGTTGGTGGTATCGATATGGTGAGAGAAACAGTCGCGCGTTGGCGAGTTATTATCAATTATTTGTCGGGCAGAGCTCTTTCTCCATTCTGTCGACGAAAATGGGGGTTGGGGATGAGGGGGGGGGGGGCTAGGGGGATGGTCCAGGGGTCGAACAGTGTGTGGCGCCTCCGGTCAAGCGGGAAGCTTCGCGGTCGATCGTTGTTGATTCGATTGCCGATGGCGAACCCCTACCTCTGCACACCTCTCTCACGTCCCGGATGATTCTCCAGCATCCGCGCTTTCGTTTTGCCTGTCGCACTCTCTCTCGTTCTCTATCACTCTCCATCGCGAACAGTAGCAGTAGCCAACTCGCGAGATTGGCCGCGCGATTACCGCTGCGCACTACTGTCACCATCGAGTATTCACCAGCCGGGTTCAGCATGCATTCGTAATGCGAGCTCCCGCGCTTCCTGGCTCCACTTTCTCTATCTATCTATCTATCTATCTATCTGTCTCTGGGATGCAAACGCTGCCTCCCAGTGCAGAGTCCCGGAAGCCAACGGCGGGGCCACCTCTTGCGAACCATGTTCTGTCATATCACTCGTTTCGATTACCGTTACGTAACGTGTCAGTCCGTTCCACCGGAGAAATAGAAGTTAGATTCTGGGTCATCTGTACTAATTCCACATCAACTACAGGCCATATATATAGCGCACAGTGTATTGGCTGTCGCTTGGAAATGCCGGTTCTATGTGTTGTTTACTTTAGAGCTTTCGAAATGTATCGAATCGGTCCGTATTTCGAAGGACATCGCGAGCACATAAAAATAATCGTAAAGATTTTTTTTTAATATGTGATGAAGAAATTACTTCGACTGAAATAGACATTAATAAGAAAATTTATGAACAAATTGTGATCGTTATTTTGGTAATGTATTCGTCACTCATGACGACGATTTAATGAAAACCGTTATTATGATCGTTATTTGGCTTCTAAAGATGGATTTTTAAAAAAATTACGACAGAAGACCGTCGTTTGACGATACTTTTACAGGCATTTGCCGATCCAAAAAAAAGACGGCCATTTTACGTCACTGTATACTTGCAAAAAGTCGATGCAAGTTTTGCGCGAAAAACACTGAACCGATGTATTCTGGAGCAATTTTTCGTATCAGGTATTGAAGTCGGACTGAAATAAGTTATAGATTCACGTTCAGCGGCAAATGGCGCACCCTTTCAATTTTTGTTTTCGTACAAATCGAAATATTCAAAAAGACATTTTTCAATCGCATATTTTCACATACATTTCTTTTTATCGTGCTGAACGCAGAAATCGAATAGCAATTTTGTTGCGGAGTATACAGGAACATTGGCGATACCAAAAAGCATTTTTCTCTCTTTCCGACGCAATTGAAAGTTTCTCACGAGAAGATCCCCGTTACAGCCAATCGCGAATGAATAAAATGACAATAATATCCTTCGATATACCAAAATGGTACACAACGGTGTACTAGAGTGAGCTGTGCCGCGATGAGAGAAGGTGGCTCGTTGGTAATTTTACCGGTTAAATGTGTAGAAGTAAAGGGTAGAAGGGGAGAAGAGGGTTGGGTATCAGGTGAAGACGAAAAACGAGCGCAGCGAAGATACCACGAGGGTGGCGCAGTAATAGGCGCTTCTGGCTGGTGGTACCGGTACATTTCGCGAGTCGTAGTCTCTCTCCCTCAGCTTTCTCCGTCGCTCCTTCTCTCCTTTACCGCCCTCCCTTAATTATTAGACCCCGAGATTGCACGAAGGATCCGCAGTGGCGGAAGCGGTGCCGGTGGCAGCCGCCAACGTAATCCCGCTTCTAGCATCGCTCTCTCGCCCTCTCTCTACCGCCAGTTTCCTCTCCACTGCCAGTAGCAACGACGACCCCGGACTTCGCCCTCTCAGCATCGAACCAACCGTCATCCAACCTCTCACGGATACATCTCTCCCTCTTGTACAGCCGCTCACTCTTGTCATCCTCTTCCTTCTTCGCCTCTCTGAAACTCCCGATCTTCTCTTCTCTGCTAACGCCGCGCCCGGCTATATACGTACTTCCGTCTATTCCTCACGGGCGTTGCTGATGGCTTTTGCAGGGTCTCATCCAGTCTGCAGCTGAGAGCTTGCAGCCTCCGGTCCTCGCTTCTACTCTCCGTCAACACCACCCTCCCCCCCTCCCTTCCCTCGTTTCCTTCCCCTCAGGCAGGATATAATACCGCGTAACCTTACGCCAGCACTACCGGAAGAAGAGAGGGAAAGCTGTTCGCGAAACGGGAACCTGAGAATTCCCTTCGATCTTCATCATTACGAAGAAGTCTGTAGTCTTCTTGGTCCGCTTTTTTTTTTACGAAAGGGCCTCTCTACATTTCGAGTTTGCTATATCTTTTTTTTTATTTTTACCCTTATTCTGCGTTCAATCTAAAAATGTTGGAAATTGGCTCTCGCAGATCTGTTTATTTGTTTAATTTTTCGCGATATAGAGAGTTTCTACAATTGTTGAAGACAATGTTATCCATCGAGAAGCCCACATGAAAGATATTGGCACTGCGGGCGAGGATTTCGCCTGTTCTCGACTTACGCCCGGGAGAGCGACATCCCGTCGATCAACCCTCATTTCTCACGTCGAGACAAAAGCCGCACCCTCATCCCTCAGATCACTCTTTCGTATTCTCTCTCTCTCTCTCTCTCTTACTCTGTGTAGTAGTTTTGGCCGCAAAGTCTCTCGGGAGTTCGACGGACATAGCGTGTGTCGAAACCGGAAGCCGATCGGAGAGACGAACTCTCCAGGCGTCCGCATCGGTCGGCGACCGTTGACTTTGCCATCCCCCTTTTTTATCCCCCACCCACCCGTAGTTACCGGCTCGCTGATCGAATTACCCGCATCCAATTTTTCTTTCTTTCGCTTCGACTGTTCATCCCCAACGGTTTACACCTCTACCTACGGTTCTTCGTCATACTCCTGTTTTCTCATCGGCATTTTCAGCTTCGGCTTTGAAGCAAAAAGTGCTAAAGCTCTACAAAGAATTTTTGTTTTTATTTCAATAACAAGCAATTTTTCAAGCTTTCGCGGAAAGTACTATATTCAGTAGAGTTTCGGATATTTGAAAAAAGATAAAAAATAAAAAGAAGAGTCGAAGTTTCGCGCGAGTGCGTTTGTGGAGCACGACAAGGATGAACCAAGAGAAATACAGAAGCGATCGCCGATATTGCAGGGATGAAACGCTGCAGGGAGGGATTAGCTTCGATCCCCCGGTTCGGAGAGCGGCGCATCGCCGAAATGTAAAAATAAAAATAAAAATTGCCAAATCGCTAAAAAAGAAAGAAAAAAACCGGGAGAACGGATATAAAAAGAAATATCAGTCCGCCAGCGGCGACGAGGTAGAGGCTAAGAAAAAGACAAAAAAAGTCATCCTGAAGCGGTAGAGCACAACGGGGCAGAATTTTATCCGTTATTACGGACTGAGGGAGGGTTCGTCTCACCCCTTTTCCAATCCCCGCACTACGACGTCGCAAGTTAAAGACCTACAAATGCATAATACAGGATATGCATTTTCGATACACTGACGCGAGTTATTAAAAGTATCAAAGTTTGGAGAAAAATTTGGAAAAAATGATCGTAAAAAAAAATAAAAAAAATAAATAAAAATGGTATGTGAAAGTAATAAAAATACGGAGAATGCAAAAGATAAAATATAAAATAAAATATTTTGGAATCTTGTCATTCGAGATCTTCTCATTTTCGTTTAAAACCATAGTACTGATATGACTTATA
Source organism: Cryptus armator (assembly GCA_963971235.1). NCBI lineage: Eukaryota > Metazoa > Arthropoda > Insecta > Hymenoptera > Ichneumonidae > Cryptus > Cryptus armator. Next base: position 9,849,667 of record OZ020239.1, on the reverse strand, counting down.
TAGATTGATCGTCATCCCCGGCAGCACTAAATTTCGCTCCAGTGCACTGCTTAATTATCAAGCTTTGCCGCATTTCCACAGTATTTGGATAGGTAGTGAATGCATTTAATTCCGAGAAGCATCGCCCAAGCAAATATGATCTCGCGATCTCGTCTTTGTGATTCGCGAAGCTTTGTCCTTTCGCTCGCTCCACCTTATCGGATACACCAGTTGTACATCGCTTTTGGAATCGTCCGAAAAGGACCGTGTGCTGGCAGCGCCACAGGACTATTCTATGTATATCTATAGATGATACACGGGCATTCACTCGCGAGGGTTAGTGGATACCACACGAAAAAGCTTCTCTATTCTACCCTCTTCTGTATCACAGCACGTAGTCGTGCTTTCCACGCTTCTATTTCCTATGGCAAAAGTGAACGAGTACCGGGGGAAAAGGGAGGGACACAAAATTCGAGAAAATAAGAAGAGGAAGATCACTGCACAGTGTACGACAGACTGCACGAGCGTCGAAATGGCAGAGAAAACGTGAGCCGGAGATGTGAGAAAGAGGGTAGAAATGAGACCCGATAGGACGTTCGCAAACGGGGATTTGGTGAAATGCGTCCAGCGAAAAAAAAAAAAAAAAATCCTTCGTTCTTCGAAAAAGCTTTTCGTCGATACTTGGGCGACGAGAGTGGAGTGATATCGCGGGGTCTCGCTGGGGTTATACGAGTCGTAATTTTGTGAATCCCGGTTTCGCCGAAAGAGCAGCCCTGCGGACTTTCAGTTGATCCTAAGAGTGGACGCTGTTCGGCAACCAGAATACCACGTGTGAAAAAGATAGATGATATATATACCTACGAGTATCATTTCGATCTCGAGATTTACCCGTAGATGTCTTAGTACTGTCCAAACTTTGAATCCCATGTCATTTTTGTTTTGTTTTTAACCTTTGTGCACTTCGTTCGGAATATTGAGACGTAGAAAAAGTGAATATAATGAATTCTTTCGAATTCCCGTTCTGTTTATCAAAGATAAGTGATATTCTTAAGATTTTTAAGGTCTTATCGACGCGATAACTTTTTTTGAGAACTCATTTTTTTTTACGGATAATTCGAAGTCTCGTCGAGTAAAGAGTTAGTGTAGGTATAAGAGTCAGTAGGGGTAGAGATTCGTGATCTCGATGCTGTACGGATGCGGTAATGCTGAGAGATCGCGGAGTCGCAATTTCCTCCGGGCTGCTTCTCGAGAGTAACCAACCGCCATCTTATTCCTGCCGGAAAGAGGTATCCTGACTCGAGAGAATGCTATATATCCACGGATGGTTTCTACCCGCGGTAACCCATCTTGAAGGCGGATAGCCCCCGTTGCTTTGGAGGGATGATAAAACGGAAGGCGCTATTCGCTGCTTGCCGGAGACTCGAGCCTCTCCACCCGATCTCTCACGATTATAAACGTATTAAAATTGACGCGATCTCAGTTTTCAAAGCCGCACAGGTCTTCTCTAAACTTTAGAGAGTCTCCCGATACCCCCACAACGGCAGAGTTTCAGGCGATGTAAGAAACAAATTAAATTCCTGTCATATTAAAGAGGATTTAGCAATTTTTAAAAATTCAATGATTTTCTGCTCTCCGAAAGGTTGCGATCGAAATTTGAAGTAATTTTATCGATTTAGGCCACCGAACAGTCGGCGGTTTTCTCGAAACCACTTTTTCAGAACTTACAGGAAAAATAAAAAAACACTATTCGTTTGATCAGTCTGTCGCGATGTATATAGCGTAACAGAAACATTGGACCTTTTTTTTTTATTTTATATTTTATTGTAGTTTGTTATTTATAAACTACTCAGGTGGGTTTTGACAATTGACTCGGCTCTGGCCCAAGCTTGGTTGCCAGGGCTCCGACGCTGGCACAATGCTGGCCAACGATGTTGGGCCAACGTCGGCATATACAGGGGATGCTAACATCGGCCCAAGTCTGGCCGACGCCGACGTCTAGCAATCAGACGCCGATGCCGGGCCAGTACTGGTTGCACCCACCGATGTCGCGTCAGTGACGTCACCCGTGACGATTCACCGTGAAATCGAAATTGCCATTTAATTTATTTAAACATGTATACAAAAATGTTAAATTTGTTTAAAGAACCGAAATTTGAGTTTCAATTGTTTAACCAATAGAAATTCTTGCATACATTGTAAAAAAAAATAAAAATTGTCGGTTTTTAATAGCCTCAGTGCTTTATTATTGTTAAATTTCAGTGAAATACTCATTTTACCGCAAGTGAATCGTTTCCACTTCGAAGATCATACGAGTTTGGAACGCAATGATTTTTTGCATCTTAACTAACGATAGTAATTCGACTTGTATCGATTTCCGTATACAGTGATTGACGAAGGGTACCTTATTTTATTTCCGGTTCGCAAAATTTTATTACAACCAAGCGACTGAGGAGGTCGACATTGTGTTTTCTCATCGAACCGCTTCTATGCAGACTATTAGGGCTGTAAATGCGTTTGACAGAGGCTCATGCTGCCGTTACTTTTTTTCATATTTCTCGAAAAATCGTGAAACCCTGAGTTTCTACCGAACCTTCGTATACGTTGGTAGTGAAGTGATGTACACTGTACGTTAATGAGCTTAACGTTTTTTTTACTGCATGCATGCTTTACCTTACAAAAACTTTTAGAACTTTTCAATAGATAGCTTGTTATAGCTTCTAAGTGGCGATAGTAATTCAAATATTCTCGATTTTACCGTAGAAAGATTGACAAACGATAGGTTCTTGTTTTTCATGGTGCTTTTTAGTATCAAATTGGAAACGGTCCCGCGCGTTGTTGCCCCCGACTTTGTGTCATCTGGCGCTGCAGCCCTTTTATGCCTCAAGATGATGAAGTCCGTTAACTGTTAAAGCGTTTAACAGACGATGTAGGTCCGAGAAAGGTCGAAGCAGCGTGCACGATTCCCGGCGCATCGTCGTAGTCATCGAGGACCAGTTTTCGAGACTAATCGAGATATATCGTCGTATACCAACTTTTTAAGGGTGGAATACGGCTATCACGTCCGAGAGCGCAGGTTTGCGGGCGTCGCAGCGGCATTCTCGACCAATCACGGCACAAATAAACCGACAACAATGGACTTCGATACAAAAAGTCGCAATTCGATAATTTCGAGATATTATCGCACTATGGTTGCGCGATGCGCACTCGTCCGTAACCTCCTGTCGTCATGGTTGACCAATCACGGCACGAATAAACCGACAAAAATACAAATATCGAATTTCGATACTTTCGAGATAAAATATCGTTACCCACCACCTTTTTAGAAGTCAGATGAGACATTAATTTCGAATTATTAAAGAGAATAAATATAAATTAGGAATTGTCAACATCGGCATTGTAACGTCGGGCTAGTCTTGGACCAGGCTTGGCGACCGCTACTAAACCAGCGTTGGCTAGAACACATCGGCCAGCCTTGGCCCGAGGTTACATTTCGACGCTGGCGCCCCGGTGTTGTGCCGATACTGGCCCGACCGTCAGCATCGGCAGAACCCCACCTGGGTAAATTCGGCCTTAAAATTCCGAAAAGAACTTTATAATAATTTCTTTCTTGATAAAGATTCATAAACATCGGAAAGCCATCAACCGTTCTAAACCAGACTTCCCCTTAACGCAATAAAGGTTTCTACCTTTTTGCCCCACAAACAAAAGTTAAAAAATATTATTAACAATATATATGAGAGAAAAATAAATGTCGGGTATCAACGAAAATCTGATGCTTAAAATGCGTGTCTCGAATAACAATTAAATTCAAAATTGTCCATCGACGTCATCTTTTTTTCGCGACGCAGTGAAAATCGCGCCTGCGGCACTCTGTTAATTGAATTGCCTTCTACCTTGTCAGCCAATGTTACTCACTTTCAACTTTGTTTCCTCGTACAATAATTTCCACATAACTGTCGTTCTCGACACCCCAGATGCGCGATGTTCGCATACGTTTACAATGGTCCATACTCTACCTGTATGGATATTTCCATCTCATGTCAGCCGACTACTTCTCTACAATTTGTATATCTATTTCCTAACACAGCTCTCGTGACTAAAATCAAAAGACCGATTATTTCAATCCGAATAACCGCAGAATATACGCTTTTCTGATTTTCTAAATCGTTCTCTTCGCTACTCATGCATCAATAGTCATCTATACTCCAAGCACAATGCATACAACGTTGTTATCTCTCCAGAACTATAATAACTTCTGCTACACGTGGTCCCCAAGATGCAAAAAAGAAAAAAAAAGGGTTCCCACTATCCCACACATCACTTGACTACATCCCCCTAGTAGTATTGCACGCGTCGCAGTGGCATACGTCGACGGATACGGATGTCGGAGGCTGGTATGAGGATGAGGAGTTGGAGTTGCACGCTTCCCGTTTCGCTATATAACAATCTTGGCGCGTGTGTATTCCATGTACGATATACTACACATCCTCGCGTACGCCGGAGACCGCGGGTGGCACCTCCCCTCACAACTGCGCTTCCACACAGCGATGTTAGCCAAGAGAGAGAGAGCTATTACTATATATACCACGAAGCTTGCAGCGTGGTTCTCTCGTTGAAGCCCACCCTCTCATCCTTCTACTACCGTTCTACCGCTATACCACTGCGACCGATGGCAGAGCTCGTGTCGAGCTCCGTTTCGACGCCAAGCGCGCGCTGTGGGTTTCTCTCTAGCGTACCCAAAGCTCTCATCCCCCCTGCCCTCTTCTCCACCCCTCTTCCCCCATGTCGCTGGAGAGTATAGCAGGCTCTCCGCACTTGGCGGCCTCCTCCACCCTCTTCCCATTTCCACTGCTTCTATCGCCGTCGTTCTCCACGTTCGCCATGTCCTGTCTCATGCAAACACATCCATAGATATCTATGTATAGACACACATACAGAGAGCGCCGCTTACTCGTTGAACGAGAACGAGAGGTTCGTGCTCTTCCAGTTGCACAGGCTTCCAGCTTCTCCAGCAGCTCTATACGACCCCTAGCTGCCGTATACCAAACCCCCAATGGTGAGCGGTTCTGTACGCTCCGACGACTATGCTGGCGTGATAGCCTATGTACTCATATCTAGGTGTATCTACATGCACGTGTATCTCTGGGATCCGGCTTATGTACTCTTACATACACCCGGGTATATTATACACGATAGCGCATGGGTAACTGTGTAGAATAACTGTAACTTGTAGGTGTATCGCTAGCTGGACGTGTGTACTTTCAGCACAGGCCAGCAATGTCACAAAATGTAACGCGTTGTATATATACAGTCGTACTAACTGCGCGGTCGGCTCGTTTTCGGAATTCGAGATCTCGGACTCTACTCGAGGTAAGGATCCACGTTTCGAAACGATTCAGTGTCTATACGCGGCTCTACAGGCCAATGACCGGAACATTGCTTCATTTTTATGCTTTTCTCACAGTTGCTGCAAGTTTTCAACTCCGATTTTTTTGGTAGATGTACCATTGGTGGCCATTTTTACTATTAGTAGTACCAGTGAGAGTATAATTGCGATAGATAACGCGGACGCGGTTATGGATTGCATTTCGTTTCATTCTTTCGAACTCAGTGATCACAATTGGAATAAAGGCGTCCAAAAATGGCACCTCTACTCTATAGTCATCACTACAGCGTATTTTTCAGTTAATGATGTCTGTACGTTAAATGGAATGGAAAACAAACGAAATGGTCAAAGTTATAGAATTCGCATGAGTTTCTACCGAAAAAAAGTATGCAAGCGCTCATGGGACGAGGTGAAAAAAACTTGTTTTTCAAAGCTCCCTTTGTCGTCATCATCATTCGGGGAATCCGATGTTACGGATACGGTACGATTGGGTAGAGGTGATATGTCCGGCGGCGTGCCGGACCATGTTACCGATCTAGTTTAGCGAGAAGCTTTCGTCTATGTACAACGTATAGTTCAGGATTACCATGTACCAGTCGGTGTTACATAAAACGCGTAGCGCGCAGAGCGTTACATACGTGATGCAACATACGCCCATACGGGCATAGAGTGCACGCGATACATAGAGACATACGTCAGAGCCGGACAGGGTTTACAGATAGATACAAATGTGACATTGGGAGACGCGCGCGGGGTTTTCCTTCGTACTGCCATTGAGCACCAACCTCGTGCTTTTCAACCATTCCAACCCAACTACCCTCATCCCTCTCGACATATATACAATAATATATCTATACACAGATATAGATACGTATATATAGATATGCATGCATAGTATAGGTTGCTCCTCTGGCAAAACCCAGCATGCTACCGCTTTCGACCCTCCGCCAGAGCACACCGGCCAGCACGTTCGTTCCGGAAAGCTCCGGCATATATATTTCAGTCGCGAAGCTCTCACTCTCCGGTTTTCCGCCTCCTCCACCTCTATACCGCGACGTGCAGGCGCGCGCGACGACCTCCCAACCTCTGGTTATAGATACAGATATATAGAGGGCTCTCACACAACCATCAAGTTTCCGTAGCTCGGGTTTTCCACCTCTATATATATTCCTCGTCTCGTCCTCGTTACGAATATCGTCGGAGCTTCGCGTACCAGCTTTCACGACTTTGGTATATTTTGTGTTCTATTTTTTTTTTTTTTTTTTTTTTTTTCCGTGTATAACTGTATACAGATGCAGCTTTGGGGGCAATAGCGCGGCACGATATTCCAACTCTTTCGAGTTTTGTTTCAGCTGCTTTATACTTTTTCGGTACTATTTTTTTTAGTGTCTTTCGTCATGCGGGATAGTTACCTCGTCTTTTTTTTTAGATAGGTTCTTATCGGGAAATCGATGATGGGGGGAATACAGTTTTTTTTAGTTACTCAGTATTGGGTTTTGGGGATTACGAATCATGCATATTGAAGGACGCTAAGTGAACAATCTCGTTGCTGTATAAAAAGGTTGTGTCATGAGTCGCTAAAAAATGTATGATGCAAAACGTTGTATATTTTGGGGATTGCAGCGTCGAGAGGAAAAACCATTTTCCTGTCGTCTGTCGTGGCGCGGAGTTTTTTTTTTTTTTTTTTTGGTTTACATATATTTATTTTCCTATCGTAGCTTATCGATTTCGTCCGATAGGAAAAGATACGAGACACGAGTTTTTGTCGTGCGGATCGGTCAGTACCTACTGTGGGCGGAAAAAAAAAACATTTTTTTAACATTTTTTCCTATCAAATTCATAGATATACTAGTAGTATGTAGCGTGGACTTTGTAGACGAGAGGGGAGTGCCGAGTCGCGAAGAGTTAACACGTGCGACTCGCGCCTGCTGCCGCTGTTGTTGCTGCTGCCTGATGCGCGTGGAAACACCGTCGTATAGACGGCTGAACAGCTTTCTCATTCTAGCGAAAGGGAGACAGGGAAGGGAGCGTCGCGGTGTGCGTGTCAGCATACGCGAGTGCGTGAACGACGCGTGGGCTAACAGGTGCAGGTGTTGTCCTTCGGCAAACATACCCCCGAGACTCCCCACGACGACGCACGCCCTCCAACGTTGCGTTCGACTCTCCCTGACTGAATACTTACACCATATAGCGTGTAAAGTTTCCTAGATATGGTATAAACTGACTCTGCTAACGTCGTTGAAGGGTGTCACCTTACAATTCAGTTATTTGTTGTTTTTTTTCATAGAATTTCAAAACCGACATTTTTACAGATGAAATATATTGAATTTCACAAAAACCATTTTTCCGAAAAAAAATTAAGTGATGTACCAAATGTTTGAAAAAAAATGTTGATACGACATGTAATTTATAAAAAAGAAAAATTAATCGTATAACATTTTTTAAAAATACAGTTTTTTTCGTCTTTCGATAACAATAATAACAATCATAATACGCGCTTCCATTATATAACTTCAAAGTGTACATTTTTTTTAGTCATCGGCATATTTTCGGCACTTTTCAATATATCGTAGCAGTGATCTGACGACCCTTTGGTATGCATGTGCATTGTGCTCTGTTACCGGGAGCGCAGATGCGAGAAGGGATGCTGTGTTATACTGAAAGTAGAATGCTTTAGAAGGAATGTAATTCAGACTATCCGTACAATGTCGATGCAGCGTTGAAGCAAAGAAACTACAGCAACCATACATATCGATTGTTAAGAATCAAAAGTACTTCACTCGTATATTAAATACACAGGAGTTCCGTTCTTTTGATTCTTAGACGTCGATATATGATCTTCTGTACTATTTAAGGGGATCGGCAAGTGTAGCTGCGGATTATGCTACTGGACAGGTGCAAAGTTCCCCCTGTCGGCGCGAGCCAAACGAGACGATAACCTTTGAAACCCTCGGCAAGGGCCGAGAATCTCCCTTTTCACATATTGCAGTATACTATTTCTCATATGACTGGCTAACGCCCCTTTTGGGTCGAAATGTCGGTAACAGTGATTGACATCGAAATGCACAGTGTTGCAGAGTTCAATTTATACGATTTTTATCCCGTTCTTCGTGGATAATTCATTTTTTTTTTACCAATTTTTATAAAATACTAAAATTTAAAAAAAATCGAAAGTTTATAATTTTTTGAGCATTTCATGCCGAGATCGCTATTATCAATGCTACTATATCTCTGTATGATGTCACAATACGTACTATTCTACATAAACGGAATAGTGCTCTGCAATCGCCCGTTACCACTCGTGTTTTCCTCGAGACTAAGAGCTTCTCGCTCGCGAAGACGTCAACGAGGTAGTAGTTTAGTGACGAGGAGAAGAACGAGAGAAGCGAGCGGGAAGGAGATAAAAGAACCCGGACGACCGTATCTATATAGAACGCACAGTGGTTCTGCGGCTGTGTGTTTTTAAGATATAAAGTGTGAGAGAGCAGTGGCAAGGCGTGCCATTGGACGTCGCGTCGTTAACGTTAACGACAGCCACCGATTGTCCCAACGACGTCGACGACGAAAACCCTCACCCCTCGTCGTCGCGCGCGCCAACCCCCACACCGTACTCGTCACCATCGCCATGGGTTTCTCGCCTTATTGCCGCGATAAATATAAAGCCTACTCGACGAAAATGTCCCTCTCCCACGCACACGTCCGGATTCACGTTACGAGGGCGATACCGACTCGCGAATTTCTACGCTACTCCACGAAATCTATGTATATGTAGTACGTAAACGCGTAACAGGATGTATTCATGTAGATACGACGAAACGAGGAGACTGATGATGCACACAAGTTACACGCACTCTGTGCGCTAAAGCGAGTTTGCTGGATAACGAAATTACTCTGCTGATCGTACGTATTCGTTTACACCATCAGTTTCAGCGAATGCAGCATGAAAAATTTTCTCGCTTTACGAATCAACGTCGATTCAAATTTTTTACACTACTTTCAAAGGGTTCATTTTTTCGTCAGTCCATCATTCATGTAACGTTTCGGTTTTTTTCATTGCGAAATTCGATATCGCCACTCATCAAACTTCAAACTAAAGTCGATGACGAATAATTGGTATAAAAACATTTCGAAAAATCGCAAAATAATTTTAAATTGTAATTTTTTCGATCGCATGAAAAAAAAAAGTTAATTTTCAACATTCGTACAGTTATATGCGAAAAAAGTCTTTCAATTGTAACATTTTTTTTTTTAAATTAGAAAAAGAAAAAAAATCGATTCTTCGTCGTGTGTTATAAATAATTGTTGCGGCAATGCAGTACGGAATTACAAAGAATGCATAATCGCAGGCGTTGGAAAACTCACGCGAGTCACGAGCGGCGTAGTGAGGCCTCAAAGGGTCTCCGTCGTAAGGGAAAGGAGGGTGTGCAGTACGATAGGGGGGTTAGGAAAGTTACAGGCGTTAAAGAGCCTCACGCGTAGTATTGCCCGCAAGGCTCACGAGGGGTATGGGGTGTCGGTGTCACGGATTGCCTGAGGGCGTAAAGCCGGTCCCCGCTATGTCGCGAGGGGTTGCTATCGTAGAAAATCCAGAGGGTGGTAGATATGTGGTAAAGAGAGTCCGAGAGTCACCCCTATATATATATATAGTATACATATATACGAAAGATAGCGCACGTGGATGATGCAGCGGGAAACTTGACAGCGCGCCAGCTGTCTCTTGCCGTTTACGGTGCATTAATGAATAGGCGATCGCCGAACACACTACCCAAGCGCGTGCTTCGTTCAGGCGATTACTAAGATTAAAGAGTCCCGAAGTAACGGTAAAATCGATATTAGATGCTCGCATTGACAACCTCCCGCGTGAGTTGACGTCGTACGAACGCTTCAGACGAATTGCTATCCATTAAATCTTCGACTCCCGCAAAAAAATTGTTTTTTTATAATTTCAAAACCAATTGTTTTTTACGATGTTATCAGAAAAAGCATTTTTATTAAATTTCATAAAATTAATAATTCAAAAAAAATTTGAAATATAAAATTGAAATTTTTTTGATTCCTATGCTTTTGATTTCGTAAAAAAAAAAAAGAATTCAAATTTTCTTTAGCTCTTTTTTCGAGTTCGTAAAAAAAAAATTAAACGAAATGAGTGAATTTTCGATTTTCTGCCGAAAATAGTTATTTAGCTGGTACTTCATGAGCACCGGGTACGTCGACAGTACATATATATGTATATATGGATGTAAAATCGTGAGAGGAGTGAGCAGGTCTCGGGGCGCGAGCGTCGCAGAGGCAGGTTTCCGTTCCGTTGCTTCCGGGCTCTTTCCCGCAGTCTCGCTTCGCCTCTATTCCACTTGCACACTCGCAAACTCTCTCCTTCACTATCTGTCTCTCTCATTCTCTCTCCCGACTCGATTCAGGGTTCTCTGCTGATGCTACTGCCGCTGCTGTTGCTCGCGTTCTCAAGCTCAGCGTGACTGTGTGCCTCTCAACCCACGTTGCTTCCGCTCCGCCTCGTTTTCTACCTCCGCCTCTTCGTCGCTTCTCTTCCTTTGCTTCCTTCCCTCATCCACCGTTTCGTATGCCCACATAGCTATACCGATAGGGTGTACTCGCCGCTTCGAGAGCAGCCGGTGCGGCTGCCACACTCCACCGCGGCCCACTCTCTCCCGCGCGTTTAAGTATCCCGCGCGATATTCTCGGTGAGTGCAGAACGCGCGAGAGAGGATTGTGTGGGTGGTATGTGTGTGCAAAAGCTCGATGGGTACGGAACGATGTGGCGCACGCCGGTCAAGTACTGACCCCTGACGACCTCCGTTCGTATATATCCAGACTATTCTCCGCACCCGCAGGCGAGAAGTGCCTCCCCGCTAACGGGCTTCGCTGAGAATTCTCGCCGAACGACCGGGAAGACTTCAAAGACGCGGGTACAAAGCGAAAGCGGGAACCAACTGCGGCATACGCCAAGAGAGACGGATGGATGGATAGATGTATAGACACGGAAAGAGAAATGGGAAGTTGCAGTGGCGTTGAGAGACGACGAGACGAAGGACGGAATTCAAGCGGGGAAACCGGAAACGGAAGTCCCGCTTGGCTCACACGTTGCACCGGCGGAACGACGGACAGAAGTTTCTAGGGTACGATGAACAGAGACGGGAAACAGTAGATACCCGAGGAGAGAACGCGGTACTTATATATACGTATATACAGATATATAATATATATAATGTATATATATGTATATTTTGTTCCGACGAGCTTTCACGCTCTCTCACGATCTCTGCGTAATAAGCAAGTGCAAGCGAACGTGTGCGAGAGACCCGCCGTTGTTCTTTGTACAGACGAGAATCAGTAGTATTACGGTAGCTATATATATCTGTAAATGAAACGAGAGTCGAGAAGCCTTTGCATTTTTTATTTTATTTTTTTCTCACAATTTTACGCGTCGACTTTTTTTAATCTCTTTTCATCGCGATCCTCGTAAATAAATATAAATGCGATAAATACGTTAAATTTTCGTTTCTGAAAAAATTATCTCTATTTTATCGGCGAATTATTTAGAAGTCTGAAAAAGTTGTTTTAGACTTTTGTTTGAATCTCGGAAATGTCCTTAAATTTTTAGCGGACCTCTAAAAATTTTCTTTTTATTCCCATAATTTCACTCATCAATTTTTTTTCATTTCGCTTCATCTCGATCTTTGTAAATAAATGAAAACGCTGTAAATTTGTTAAACTTTCATCTCTGAAAAAAAATTGCTTCCATTGTACCGACGGATGCAACGAAATCTGAAAAAAATCTTTAAATTCGTTTTTTTTTTATCCCGAATCGCATTCAACGAATATTTATCCGTATTTATCGCTCGATCGTTGCTATGAAGCGTTATAAATATGAATGACTCATCTTAATCTCTATATGTGAAAAAAACTGTACTATAGTGCAAAGAACCCTCAGCCCGGAGCAACAATAGGTACTGAGTCTTCTCGATTAGTCATTTTTCGTATTCCCGATTAACCCCATCGACTTTCGACTTCACCGATTATGAATCGTTCGTAAGTGTAATATTTTCCATCCCCGCAAACACATTCCAAAGTATCAATCGACCATCTGCACGCTGGTTTTAGTCTCGTGTACAATTTTCTGTTCTTCATTGTTTATCCTACCGCCACACAGTTACAGTGTCCACGACGTGATGAATACGTTGCGGGGGGTGGCGGAGTTATACGAAATATCTCATAGTCATAATCTCACAGTACATATCTGTACTGAACCCAGCATTAGGGGGATCAAACTATGTGTGTCTGTTGCAAACCTCCTGAAAACTAAGCCGTAAAGAGTCGGTTGCATTCATCCATCCCGCGCGCGCCAACGAGCGAGAAAGATTGGCATATAACAAACGAGAGGAATAGGTATATAAATGCGCGGCATTTGAGAGCTCGAAGAGGCTATAGAGAAAACGTCGTCTATATCTACACCGCTCCTCTCGCGCGACACTATAGTCCCTTGCGTTTGCTGCTGCTGCGATCTGTGACGGGGTGAACGAGGGTTGTTGGATACCGCGGCGAAACTGCGCCGGCGAGAGCGCCCGCGCGCCTAATCTCTTAGCAAACACTTCACTCGGGGGCCGTAACAAGCGCCAACGTCCACCCTGCAATCTCTCCTCTCGCTCTCTCTTTCTCCCTCCCTCTTTCCCCCAGTAGCCTCGGTGGACCTTGTGTAGACGACGTCAGAATCGAGGGTGCGAGAGCTCTGTCTCTCTGTCCCGCTATACGCAGCTTTTATCGAGGGTCGAAGGTCCTCTACGACCACTACGTACGAATAGCATCGACGGACGAGGGGAATTTCGTAGCAATGCTGTATCGAAGCGGAGAATTACGCGAGGGAGATAACAAAAAAACGATGGAACTTAGGGTCTCGGTATACGTATATGCGACATGCTGATTCTATCCGCGGCACCGACAGCCGCAGATGGCACTTGCCAACGTGTTTGCAATGAAATCCTAGTCATTGGGATTTTCGCAACATTTATGTCGAAAAACGAATTTTTTTATTCAACGTTTTATGAGACGAAAAAGAAAAAAATCCGCGCCGATTATCAGTGTTCCACTCGGCTTTGGACCGAAATGATTGTCGGAATCTCGTTTACTCCGACCAAAAAACATCGAAATATGTGGTTCAGAATTTTTTGTTAGTACGCTGCAATTTTTACGCGAAAAAAAATTGCCGTGGAATTTTTACAACGGTTTTATGACGATTTGCATTGATATACAACGTTCGGATTAAAAGCGTTTGGAAAAATGTGAAGTATCATATTCTGAGAAAAAAATAGACATTTCGATTTTTTTTTTTTTTTCGAAATTTCAGTCGATGTTTAAAAATACTGAAAATCGCAATTTTACGTATAGAGGGTTAACAAAAAAAATTGGCTCATCGTTCTGAAACGGTTTCCAATTAAATGTTTTCCACTGATCGAGCTATCGAGCGGCAGTGGACCCACCACCCCGTACTTCGAGAGTTAAATGCGTAAATATTATCGTTCATTATACTTGAATATTAAATTGAATTTATCACGAATATCTGACTTATTAATTTTCTAGGTACATTTTTTATGCGAAATTTTTCGAATACACTTATATTATCAAGAGAAAAATTGCACGGGAATTTTTTTAATTGATTTGCATCGAAATGCCAACGGCGAATAAATGCATTTGCGAGTCTATTAAGTGCCCTATTTTGTGTACATTTCCGCTTAAAAAAACATAAGCATTTCGATTTTTCTTCGTAATTTTTTCGAAGTCAAATACGGAGCTGTTAAAAAATACAAAAATTCAAATTTTTCGCGAAACTTGGTTGAGGCAAAAAATATTTTCTCGTCGTCATTGCGGAACGGTGTCCAATTAGATATTTTCCACTGATAACGGATCTCTGACTTATTTAATTTCTGGGTCAATTTTTTATGCAAAATATCCCGGACGGCCACAGCTCGAACGTTCTATATACCACTGAGCTTTTGCAATGGTATAACTTCGTCTACATACTTCAGCCGTTACATGGATACAGCTCACTGCGTCCGCAACGACCCGGCATTCACGCACACGAATTTCATTTTCGAGGCCGTATCCCATCGCGACCAGTCGCAGCGCGCGATTATAATATCCCCCGAAACGGTGGTAAAAGATCGCAGGATATATATACTCTCCCCACCGAACATAGGAGAGACTAAAGGAGAGAAAAAAAAAGCATTAAGCGGATTATACGGACGAAACGCGTGTAATGAGCGAAGCTCTCGCTTTTCAGTGGTACGTTCCCTTTTATCTCGCGTACAAATTTAATACGCGTGCTGGTTTCGCTTTAACGGTACCTGCAATGAAATACATCGCGGAACAAAAATACCTTCGCCGCTATCCCTATATCGTACAAACGCCAATGATGTGATATCTTGTTTGACAAATATAATTGACAATTCTTTATCTACTCATTTTAACTAAAATCGAGTTGACAACGCTTTGCTTTTAACATTTCCCCGTCCATCAAGGATCGTTAATAGTACGTGTAAACAACGCTGTGCCGATACGCGTGAAAACTCGATAGTCGAAATACATCGACGAGAATAATCCCGAAGCAAGAATTGCGCCTGAAACTTTTTCTACCATTCATTGTAACAAATTGGTATATAGATTGGACGAAAGGCCGAGAGATATACAAGAGAACTTAAAAGCCCTCAATGAAATCTCGTGATTTTTCAAATTCCTCCCCCATTCCTCTCCATCGATAAATTACATTTTTTTCTTCGTAAAATCGGCTTCGAGTTTCGAAATATTTAATACCGAATCTCAATAGTTCAATACTATTTGTTTTGAAAAGAAAAGTAACGCCGGCAATTAATATCCACTTTCGAGGGTATAGGATGGCAGATAGTACGATATGGGCATCGACGCTTTTGTGTTTTATGGGCTTTGCCAGGCGGTATATACGAGAGGGGAGGGGGAAAGTGAGTGCCGAAACGAGACCTCGGGCAATATAGCTCGGCTTTTATTCTCTCATTCGCGCGCTACCGTGTATTATATACGTGCGTGTGGCCGCGTAGATTCGCGGGAGACCCGTTTTTTTTTTTTTTTTTTTTTTTTTTTTTTTACTCTCCACGTTTTATCCGGAGCGTCGAGCGACGGTTAATGCTAGTTGCATATCATGTTTTGCGTGGGAGTGGCAACAGCCCTGCGTGGGTGGGCCACTGGTGCGACCAATGGTAATTGCACCCTACTTTTGCCCCAACATCCCCCCCCCTCCCCTCCCAATGCGTTGTGTTATAAATGTAGGCACACGACTGCTGCCGCTGGGCTCTCACTCTCTCTTCTCCGTTCGCCACAGCCTCGTTGACCCTTGTCACGGTAGTTCTCTCTATGTGTACCGTACCGCTTTTGCACGCCAACGTTGACCAAACCCACGGCAAACCCTTCTCGCACAGATTTTAAACACGCAGGCTACTAAATCGACCTTTTGCGGCAAAAGGCAGAGTTATAAAAAAAATAATAATAATCAAATTACATAGCTATAACTCGATCTATTTATGGCGATTTCTTTAATTCGCTGACTCGCGACTTGTGAAAAGTTCAATTTTTATCGTTCATTTGTGACCCTTTTTTTCCCCGAACCTCGGATAACTCTATATCGTACCTGTGAATACCCACACGGAAAAAAAAGTATATGCAAATAATATATTAAAAATATATGAAATTCGGGGTTTTTTTCATAATTAATATATAGCCTCATGACACCTCATAACACAACTCCAAGTCCGATGCAAGGATTCGCAACTAATATGTACATCTCTGATACAACGATAACGAGATACACACAGTAAAGATACGAAACAGTAGTGAGCCGCGATTCTGAAAAGCAGGCGGGCGGGTAAAGGAGAGGAGATCTGAGAAGCGCACGGAGGGAAGAAACGGGCTGCGAGTGACGAAGACGAAAATATAGTAAATGGAGGGTTGCTTCGGGGTAGGAAAGGGGTGGGGGTGGGTGAAGGTGGGTTCCGAGCGACCATGGGGAATAACCGTATTCCGTACTCGGGGAGTATGAAAGGCACCCACCTCGTTCGAGACTCATGCCGGTTGTGCGCCGTGCTGCATCGGGACTCTACCTACTGTGGGTGTTATATACAAAAAAAAAAAGAAAAAAGAAGGAGAGAAACGCGAGATCGCCCCCAGAGAAGCTTCGACCTCATGAGAAAACGAGAGAGCGACCGAGCGAGCAAAAGAAGAAGCTTGGTACACGAGAGAACCGTCGGAACGAGGGTATAGAACGAACGAGAGACGGAGCGATCGGCCGGAGTGGAGTGCGCGAAGCTCGGTAGAGTGGTGTGTACCAGAGGCGAATGGAGAGAGAGAGAGAGAGTTGGTCGTTGCACAGAAGCGCGAATGGAGAAAGACCGAGCGAGAGAGCCTCGAACAACCCTCTAGTGGCGGTGAAAGAGAACGGGGGAGAGTTGGAAGCCGTGAGCGGAGATGCGAACTCGCCTCGGGTATAGCAGTTCGTAGCATTATGGAGGGTAGGAGAGCAGCTAGCTAGCTGGAAGCGAAGAGAAGAGAACACCGTGTGTTCAAGGGAGAAGGGAAGATAGGGGGATGAACGCGAGAGGGATAGAGAGAAGCGATAGCGGCGCTGCGGCGTAACGACGCTATAACGCGAGCCGCCGGGTGATTACCTACCACCTCCGTTCCCTTTCCATTCTCGTTCTCTCTCGTCTCTTCTTCAGCGGGAACGGCAACCAGCCAGCCAGCGAGCGGTGTGCCGCACCGAGAGCACGAAGCTGCGCGCCACACCGACTCACGGCCGGTGTGCAAGCGTTTCGCGCCACACCGCGGCCAAACCGGAGGTCATACCGTATAGTATATATACCCTAGCGATTGCCACACCGTCACGCCATTTTCGACGTCGGTAGCCGCTGCTGGCTCTGCTGATGCTGAGGGTTGCTTGTGGAGTGTGGGAGGCGCCCGTGGTAGCAGTTATATATATCTATATAGGTATACAAAGGGTATATATATACATGTACTGGATAGTAGTACTGCTGCCGGTGCTCTCGCGGGGTTCTCTATGCCCGACGTGGCGTGCTTCAACCCATCCCTTGCCTTTCTCTACTCCGGCTCTTTCGATCACTCCTCCTACCCTATTCCTTTCTCTCGCTTCCACTCTCCCTATAGCTCAACGCTATATCCTTCTCTTTTATGTTTCTTGCTTGCGCGCCTTTTCTTCTTTTTTTTTTCCTCTCTTTATCTTTCCTCTGCCTTCAGTTTCGCTCGCTCTCTTCGGTACCGCACGACGTCTATCTTACGCTTTCTGGAACGCCTCGCCGTTATAGCAGGTAGTAGTAGTAGAGGGTATACCACCCCCTCCCCCCTCCCCCGGCCCTTCCCCGGTAGAACCACGGGGTATATCCACGGGTTGCACAAGTCCTCTGTGTCGCCAGTAACAGCCAGTGCGACTGGCCTCGACGCTCTAAACGCGCTCGGCGCCCTCGTAACGACGTCGCCAGGGACGCAACCCTCCCCCCCAACCGAGAACGAGAGCGATGTGTCGCACACGCTCCTTCTCATTTTCCTTCTCCCTTCGAGGTTGAGCTTTATGTATATATATACGTGTATATATATGTATATGTATATGGGGATTCGCAGCGAAGAGCTCGTTTCCACCGACTGCCATCCCTGCGACTTCCACATCCCCTCGCGTACGCGAGCACAACCGTTAGCATCGAAACGGTCGCGTCACCCTCGTTAACCCTTATCCGGACGAGAGGCGAGACCGTCCGACTCTACTACTCCATATAGCTGAACCCGTACCCTACACCATCGCGTCGCACCGCAACGCCCACACTTGCTGGGATGAGGAGAAAGGAGAAAAAAAAACAGCTGCGGACGTTTTTTTTTGAGTTTGCGAAAAACAGGGTGGTGAATTTCGTGTCATTGCGGCATCAGATGCATATTATCTCGTTTGCGCGGTCGAAAATCCGTCGATCATCACTTGCCGTAAAGGTGTTGAAAAAAATTAGCGCCGTCTTCGAAGTTTTTGAATTTTTTCTGAAGAAGAACGGTTGAGACTCAAAATTATTAGTGAATAATATGCTTAATTTTGATTTCCCGAAAGAATACGTGGAATCCGTGATCTTAACATCTAAAATTCTGGGAATAGTAGAAAACGTGTTTCACGATGACGAATCGGAGCGAAAAGAATTCGCGCGTTATAGTTTTCCGACATTTCTCATCACATATATAGCCAAATCACGAATAAATTTTTGGTCAGTTTTGGATGCAAAAGTCGTTATGCGATGTAAATAGGTCGCCTGGACGAAGGCTCTGTTTCACTTAGTTTTTGGACATTTTTGCATGAAAAATTGCATTTCCGCAGGAATACGGATTCCCAGTGTGTCAACCAGTCTTCTGAAACAATTATTTATTCGAGTTTCTGTCTGTAGTAATCGTTCTTTTGCGATAGTTTTTCAATCTTCTCCCTAAATTAACTTCAAGCCATATATTCCGTTCGGATGAAAGTGAGAAAATGCAATGTACTACACATTCGTTTTTTCGAAAAATAAGACAAAAACACACAAATTTTTTTTTTTTTTTTAATTCGAGAATTCCTGTGCCAGAAACATTAATTTTCCATTAAATTTAATTCATGGGAGAAGATTCAGTGAATCGCCTAATAAGAGAGAAGGCATAGATGAACGAACCGTATTCGTGGTCGATTTCTGATCCTAGATTACGAAACGTACGTATAGTACATAGGAACAAATAGTAGGTACGTGTACTCTACAATCGCGAGGCTCCCGAGGGGTTATAGTACTCTCATCACGGATTGAGAGTTAGTGGCACGAGCCCGTGACGCGATCGGTTGAAACTACCGCGTGGGTTGGTACAGCCCGGTGCTCTCGAAATCCGGACACAGCCGAGAGGGCGGGAGAAACAATTGTACCGTGTAAATTGAAGGGTCGAGAGCTCGTAGTCGTCGAAGGGAGAGTGCACGCGTGCGTCCCGGTGATTCCGAGGGGTGCCCACCCAAAGCACAGCTACCCAACGTTGCAGAGCTTGTAGCGCGTAGATTTCCGACGACGGCGACGACGAGGGAAAACCCGAGCGGGTTAATGGGAGCGAAAGGGAGGCACGATATTTGGAATGAGGATGAACGCAGCAGCGTGGCAAATGGACCAGAAAGACACCCTGGATACAGATCCTGTACCGCATCTACCTTCCAATTTCGTATATATCTTTAACCCTTCAACGGACCCCGCGGTAATGAATTCGTTATTTTGAGGGGACCGTTTTTTTTTTTTTTTTTTTTTTTTTTCGACTTCGATTCTTTAGTGAATTCGGTTCTTTCATTCAATTCAGATTACATTTTGGAATGTTTTCTTTTTCTCCGGAAGTAGTCATATGATACGCTATATTTCATATCACTGCCTCTTCGAATTTTCCGTATTGTTATTGTTAAAATCTTTGGATTCTTTGAACAATTCGATGTTTTTCGGTCAATCTAAATTGTATTTCATGTATTTTTTTTTTTTCGGACACAGAAATGAATAATTCTCTACGGAATCAATGAAATCACATGATACTCTATCTTATCACTGCCCCTTCAAATTATCTGAATTTTTTAAATATTCTCAGACTCCGCTTTGATACATTCCGTATATTAAAGGACGTTGGTGTCGGTATCTTTACTTTTTTCCACGAAAAAAATGTTCAGCACGTAACCATTATATATATATATCTTCACGTACAGACGAAGTGGATGCGAGGGAAGTTCGAAGCGTAAGGAGAGGCTGGTAGGTAACTCGAATTTAGACACGATCCGCGCGGGAGTTTCCTTATCCACGAAGATCGATGTCGTGGAGAGGGGGAGGAGGGAGGGGGGGGGGCGAGAGGGTGTTTCTAGCCTCACGGCGAGGATGTCGTCGAGAGTAGAGTTACGAGTAGTCGCGTCTCTCGGCGCGGCTCGGAGGCGCGCGAGAGATCCCCGACACTCGAGAGGCGTGGAGCGACGGCTCGTCGGGATTGAAGATGGATAGATGGGGGGGAAAAAAGAAGAGAGGAAAAGTACGCGAGCGAAAGAGAGACGACGTACCGCGAGGAGAGACGAAGGAAGGAAAAGCGAACAAGAATTCGTCGGGAGGGTAAATAAAAAAAAAGAGAGAGAAAAAAAAAATATACGCGAAGCGAGAAGTGAGCAGAGAGAAGTCGACGAGACGCCGCAGGAAAGCGAAGTTGACGGGGAAATGTTTCTCAAGTCTTCGCGAACGGAAATATATACCAGGTGGCATGTCCTATGTACTCGCTGTATGTTTGATTTCTTTTTTATATTCTTTCTTTTTCTTTTTTTTTTTTTTTTTTCATTTTTTCCTTTACGTTTTGCGACGGTTGGTAACTCGCACGTTCGCATTAATAACCGACTCTCGCGAGCGAGAGGAGACTCTCGCGAAAGAGATCCCCGGTTGACTCGCGCCACGCAACGGCGCGCCGACTTATTCAATTAAAGGGGAACGTGCCAGAGCCGCTGGGACCGCGAAAGCTACCGCAGAGCAGCGGCTTTTTCAATTATATATATACGTATATATATATATATATATACACTGTTCTTTCTCCGACTGTTTTTTTTTGGTCTTTTCTCAACTCTTTATCTCCATCAACCATTGGCTATTCAACTCGAAACTATTTTTTTCTTAACCGTTAAATTTGCTTCGTCAATTGTAACAAAAGAAAATTATTATACATCGAAAATTGCCGAATTCTCGACATTATCTTGAAGTGAAAAAGCCGCCTGTGAAATGAGACATAAAAAAAAAACATTCGCGAAGTTTGAGTATCGAGAGTCAACACGCAACTGTACGAACGCACAGCGAGACGCATACAATCATTTTTCTTACGGGGAATAATAAAAAAAAGAAATTTCGGAGGGTATGAGAAAAATTGACGATTGGGATCCCGAAGGAAAGAGAGGAAAAGACAAAGGATCGCCGCTTTTTGCCAAAGGCTGTCATCCCCCCTCATCCTACGAGGCTTAACTTAAGGTTTATCGCAGCGTTATTAATAACCACCGTTCGCGCACTTTCCTTCTTTCTCTTTCTTCTCCATACCATTTTCTCTTTTACTTCTACCGCTCGAACGCGAAAGCGAGTTCCCTCCCTTCGTTTCTGTCCCCGCTATGTACTTCTCCGCCCGAAGGCAATGCCAACGAGCTGCGAGATCTTCTTCTTTCGTCGTAAAACTGCGCGACGAACCGGCGGAGCCATCGTCTTCTCCAGCACCTTGTTCTCATCCTCTGTCGTTGCTATAAAGATCCCCCGGAGTCTGTCTGAGGACCAGCGAAGAGGGTATAGTCCTCAGAGGCCCTGAAAAATATCGTCGGGGAATCGTGACGCAAACGCGATTTTTCTATAAACGCCACGGAAACCCTCTGTTACAATCTCTCTAAGTATAGCTGTGATTATCCCGACTCTTCTCATTTTTACGCAGTGCCGCCTAATAAATAATCATCGATATATCTATGATAGTCGAATGGAAACTAATAATCAATCGAATACTTCAAGATATTGCAATTCTGAGAAATAAATAATAATAATAATGTTTGCTTTAAGGTTAACCCTTAAAAGTATACATCTTGTCGAAAAAAATACTAATTTTGAAAATTTATTATTTTTTTTTTTTTTTCCGGAGACTCCGTGACGCAAAAAAATTTCGTTATTAAGAAATCATTTTTTTTACAATTAAAAAGTGAGAAAAAAATAAGTTTGGAGCGTTCGACAATTTTATGATGCATGTAAAATGCGGTCAAAAATTTAAATCGCGGATGTGAAAAAAAAAATGATATCGAAGTCTATTAAAAACCCGATTTATTTCACCGCATCATTTTACGTATTGAATTATATGGAATTCAGCTTTAGATTCTTAGCAGTCGATAAATCACATTGTAAAAAAAAAACAGCAATCTTTCATTGCGAAAAATTCGGATATTGTCCCGACTCGAGTTTATCTGGTAGACGTTATATTTATAAAATACAAACGATGCATAGTCTCGTCTACGAGTAATAGAGTAGCCGCTGGTCAAGCAGATTGTGTGTGTCACGCCGCAAGTGTGATCCACACACGCCACTCTCCCGTTTAGGGCTTCGGGCACCGTTTGCATCAGACACAGAGAGCACCTCCCCGCGCGCCCCAAGTTCGTCCATTAATTACGCAAAACGCGCGCGGCGCTACGAGTCCCGTCAGACGTTCATTGAATTAGCCTCGTTCCCCGCTCTCGCGAGAGACACTCGCGTCCCTCGATCTCTTTCCGCATTGCAAAATCATCCGATTTATCTGATAACCGCCGAAGCTTCCACCGACTCTCTCTCTCTCTCTCTCTCTCTCTCTCTCTCTCTCTCTCTCTGTCGCGCGTCTCCCTCATTCGAATTTCCACACAAATCTCCTCCTCGTACTATTTTCCCCCAACGATACATATTTTTACATGAATCTCGATATCTCGAGATCCCACCGGCAATTTTCTCGATGCGGTCCCCAAAGTTACGCATTACAGAAACCCGACTCTCTAAAATCAGAAGGTCGTAATTCCACATTATTTAACATATAAAACGATAGGACATACGCCTTTCTCTTACTTTCCCTGTTATATATATAAATTCACATATTCGTAACGGGTACTATACAGCGCGCAAATATGGAAACTCAAAGTATAGCTCACCGGTCCAGTTTCATGGCATAACCCTTTCTACACACTATATACCTACGGGAGTTGGTTAGTTCGGTATACGCATCTCGCATACCCGCTGCCCGCTGACGCAAATATCGTATTCGTCCCCCACTCTCGGGTCTATACGGGATACTCATAAATATTTAAATATCACGTACACACCATATACACCAAGAGAACGCTTGCGCTGGGCTCGCGAGCCGCGTTCGAGCGCATAAATATGTATATTTTCGGGAGGATACCATACCATTGGCATCCTCTCGTCCGAACATATATATACGTGTATGTAAGCTGTACATAAATCCATAAATATATATTCATCTACATATTACATGGATACATAGTATATATATATATGTATATTGTACATAATAGATACATATATATAGCTTATATATACATATATATATATAGTATAATAGACAAATGGCTCATTGAACTATGTGCGTCGCAGCATTATATTTTCTCGTCCGTGCGTAAGTACGGATCTATATATATTGACGTCAGTCTAACTTTTCGGATAGATGAATATTTGCGTGTGTGAATTTCGCGCCGCGATTCGTAGTATATCTTTATAGGGATTATGTGAATGCGTGAGTGCGCGTGGGAAGTGTGAGATGCGCCTGTAGGCGGATATGTAAATACGTAAAACGATCGCGGAGGCCATACAACGAAACGGTTGTTGCTTCTCTCCCTCTCTCTCTCTGTCTCTCCCTCTCTCCCCGTACCTTCCTATGCAAAAAGGGGTCCACCAAGAGTTTCGTTCATTTCGACGCCAAACCCGTCGAGAAACGCCAATCTCCCTTTTCTTTCCTTCGGAGTACTTTTCTCACTCTTTCGCGTTGATGTAATCGGATCGACACGGTGCGCACCCAAAGAACCCGATTACTTCGGAATACTCGTTCACCAACACACCGAACGCGTGCGGTCACAGCTTCTCATTTTCGTCTGCGTCTCACTCCTTCATTCTGTTACTATCTCTCCGCGACACGCGGAAAAATCTTATTATTCGCGCGATTTCTAAGTGCACCTCAATGGAAGTTTCTCATTTTTATTTATTTTTATTTACTTCCGTGTTGAAGAGATTTTTTTTTTTTTTCATATGTTTAATAAGTAAATTTCGTCTACACGAAAAAAAAAAATCGAAAACAAAGCTATGATACTTGTGATATATATTTTCGTAAAAAAAGTGGTATATTGCGGATATATTTTAGAATATATTTCCGCAAACGTACGTCACGAAATGGATATTCAAATTATACGATTGATAAATTATTTACACGAAATCCCCGAATTACATCGATCGCTTATATATTTTTTGCGTATTTTTTATTTCCACGTCAATATAATGAGAAGATTGTTTCACGATGTACGACACGCGGAGACGCGAGTTAACTCCGAAAACAGTGAAAAAAAAGCACTCGCGCGGTTGATGACAATTTTTATAAAAATTTCTCGTTTGGAGAGTCTTTTTTTTCTCGTATACGCATATCTCTATTACATTCGTGTTATAGCGATAAAGTTGTGTACCAAGAGGTCTAATAATACCTCAATGCGGCGCCAGAAGTGCGTACAACGAGAGCACTTGACTCAAACCTTTGCTTTTTTTTTATCTCCGGCACGGTACTCACACCTGTGCACTGATGTCCCCGTAACAGTAGTGGTATTAGCGCATAGCAGTGCGTCATACAGATAGGAAACTATATCGGCTGCGTTCGGAATGAAGGGAGGAGGACGGGAGGGGGGGGGGGGAGGGAAGCGCAGCTGAGCTTTTTCGACTTTATCCTCCCGCGTTAGCGAAGCTTTCCGCTGATCCCGGAAGCACGAACCGCTCGAAATCGGTCGGAGGTGGAGTCAACACCACCCCCTCCCTTCCCCCCCGCTTTAACCTCTCTCACTTCTCACACCCTGCGTGAAATTTTGCACTTTCCCACTCACTCGCACGTTCCGAGTTTCCCTTAGTCGCCCTACAGTTCCGTTCTCTCGCTTTTGCTTCTCGTCTCGTTGCGCTTCTCTCCGTCCTTTCCTATCGTGTATATTCCCCTCTCCGTCTCTCCAACATCCCAATATCTTTCTCCCTCTCGCACCAGCGATATCCAGTATGCGCGCTCGCGTAATAGCCTCGTTCCTGGCGTGCGCGATGGTAGATACCCGAAGCACCGCGCCGCGTCGCGCTCCAGAGCCGGAGGGCGAGCGATAAATGGTGCCGCGCGCCACACCGCTCACTCTCTTTCTCTCTTCCCTTCTCTCTCTGTCTGTCTATCCTCGTCGAGCAACGAGAACTCGAGGCTCGCACTCTGCCACGCCAGCACGCCGCCCCGAGAGAGCCGGGGCAACGGAATATAGCCCCGAGGAAACAGCCGCGCGCGATACAGGACTCGACAAAATTTCATTTCGTCTCAATCTCTCGATCATTAAAACGGCAATCGATCATATCGATTCGCAAAATTATGTTAAAAATTTCTCAAAATTTCATTATTTTTTACCCTTAAATTTATTTCACATTTCGGACAAAAAAAAAATTGAATCGCGTAAATATGTTCCTTTGATCAATCGTACCCTTGAAACTTCGTCTTGGATAATAAGAATTGCAAAAGAATTCAACATGACTCTCTCCTCTCCGATCGAATGGAACAAAAAAAATAAAAAGCAAACAATTTATTTTTCCCTCCACTTCGTTATTCAATTACTCTGCCAAGAATCTTCACGACCCATTATTCCTTCGTCCCATCGTAGGACCAATCGAGAATCAGACAGATTGATGACGATTTCGGAGAACGGAACGTGCAACTCTCAAAAGCCCCCATCGTCACTGATCTATCGGAAACGTTTGAGAATTCTTGGAACGCGCTGTAAGAGCCTTCGGAGTTTTCGAGTTGTACAGCGCGCTGGCTATACGAAAAGAGACCGCGAGGCGAGAGCGTTGCTGCTGTTGCTGCTGCCTGGTTGCAGCGCGAAAGCCAATGCGATAGAGAGAGAAGAAACGAGAGCGCCAAAGCTCGGTAGGAGAATAGCAGAGTCCATGTAAGCCAAGAGAGCTGTGAGGACACGAGTGGAAGAGAGACGAAATAAGAGAGCCGAGAGGCGAGCCAGGAGCCCGCACTCGGTTATTTATCACGCGCGGCGCGGTTCGCCGATCGTATCCTCTCCTCCCTCCTCGCCGTTCCCTTTTCGTTCCCTCCACGGCGCGTCCTCGGCAGCCTCGCGACCGCGTCTCTCGCCGCTGCTGCTTCTCATTCCACGACACTCCAACTCTCTCTCCTTCTCGTTCTCGTCCATTTCGCGATCTTTCCATCTCTGTCCCTACCATCGTGCAGTTCGGCTCGCCTCTCGTTTGGCTCTGCTATATTACGGCGAAGTATATACCGACCCCGAAATACTTGTCTCGCTCGCTCGCGTTCTCGTTTCCGTTCGTGTCTACCTTCATCGCATTTCGCTCGTCTTCCTCGCTCGGCACTTCTCTCGCCGCGTTCTTCTACATATATACTTCGTCTATATTGTATATATGTATATGCGAATACATATATACTTATGTATATACGGGTATATAGTAGAACGAGGAGGTACACGTCCAGCAGAGCAGCACAGCACGTTTCACGGCGATCCTCTCCGCAGTCTACGAAAGTGCGACCGAGCGAACGTAACGACAAGGACATAGGATGCCTCTGGAAGGTCTGGCTGGTAGCAGCAAGAGGGACTCGTTACGAGGGACCACGTCCTCGTCCCACTGTTCCTCTTACTGTGGATATCGTCCACCAGTCGCGCCAAGCAAACGCGCGTCACAAACCCCTCGGTCTGATCCTCTACTGGATGTTACTACTGCCGTTTCTCCTCGCTACGGCGTTTCTACTGCTACTACTTCCTCCCTCCCCTTTGGCCTTCCCGCGGGACACCTCGTATAACTCTCCCGAGGGGCAGCAACGGGGACACTCCCGACAGGCCAAAACCCTCTACACCCGTTTGTACGGCGTCGTCAAACCGCTGTACAAGACGTATATGCGAAACTATACCGAGCGTGACGAACTGCGTCACAGTTTCTCTTACGTTTATGGGATACGATGTTGTGTCGAGACTACTACTACTACTACCCCCCGGTAGGCCACAATTATCGTGAAAACTGCTGTCGGCGATGTTAAATTCAGCGAAGGATTCAAGGATTAGCGATAAAAACGAAAAAGTTTAGAAGCGTTGACGAGGTTCGTCCCATTTAGAGACGCGGAAAACGGTTTTTTCTTTTTTCATAGAATGTTCGGATTTTATGATAAAAAAAATTATTGGACGAAATGTAGTCGAATGGAAGAAACTTTTTCGATGAATATAATAATTCGCTCGAATCTCCCGGAATCAATGATTATAGTTTATTAACGTTTATTAACTGCGACGAGATACAACAACAGCCCCTTTACAAAATAGCCTTCGAACTCAAAGAAAAGGAAGTTTGAACGGAGAAGTACGATGAAAAGGGGAAGAAAAGAATTGAAGATGACGAAGATACATTACTCAACTTCCCGTATTGGAGTGGAAAGAACAAAAGTAAAGGGGAAGCCGAGAACGAACCAAACAACGTCCATTACATTCGATACATTCGGTGAAACGAGAGCGCCGGTAATAGCCGAGGAAGCGAAAGAAGGAAGCGGAGAGTAGGAAGGAGAAAGAAATAAACTGACATCGAAGAGACTGTCGGTGAATTGTCACCCATCGGCGGTCTTCTCTCTTTCGCAAGAATCCGTGGAGCCCTTCGGCCGCACAGACTTGAGATTCTCCGGGTGCTTACCGGCAGTTCTCGTGTTCTCTTTCTCCCTCTTAGATAGGGGCGTGATGCTTGGTGATTGGAATTAACGACTTGGCGACCGTATTGATTATTTGCTCCCCTCTGAGGTCTTATCTGACTTTTTCCAACCTTCTTCTTGCACCGTCTTTTCTCTCATTTTTTTCTCTCGTTCTCTTATTTTTTCATCTCTTTTTTCTTTTTTATTATTTTTATTTTTTCCGAGTACACACCATCGGCTTCAAGTCCGTTGATTTTCTTTTATACCGCCTTCAGCGATCTTCGCGGGTTCTTGTATTTTCCTTTTTTTTTTCGACTTCATTTCAGCGGTCTTTGCCGGTCTCTCTATATTTTTTTTACCTTGTTCTTTCTATTCAAAGCAACGAAGACACGATTCTCAGGAAGTCTCTGTAGAACGGGGTCTATTGGAGTCGGTGCGCATCTCTTTCTACGCTTCTAATTTCGATCGAGACTTCCTTTCCGCGCCTTCTCTAACTTTTTCTTCGTTTTTCTTTCTCACTTCTTTCCAACTACGCTGAAAGATTCGAAACACCGTTTCCCGGAAAACCCCTAACGCTCTCCCGGAAGCTCCGCCGATTTCATTCAACAACTGAGATATACTATACAGTGCAGTAGGCATGAGAATACGTACCGCACAGTGTTTGTAATAAGCTATATATAGATTCTTTTCACCCTCTCGTAGGACAAACGATAATCTCAGTTGGCACGGAAAAGGTCCGGAGTAACCCTAGCAATGCGCTCGCGGAGTACACTTCCCCACTCAACCGCACGACCGCGAACTCTTTTTATCTTAGCGTCCCTGTAACTTTCCGGCGCTGTCGAGTGTCCAAAACGAAAAAAAAAAGATAGCAGAAAAAAAAAAGAACGAATGAGGAAGAAGGAAGAAGGAAAAATATCCGAAGGTTTAACCGTGCGAACTGCCCTCAGGGCTCCATCATCTCTCCCTCGCTTTTCTTCAGTATTCTCTTATATACAGTTTCTCTCGTTCTTCTGAGGGTTTCATCTCTGTCCGACTTGGTTCACTAAGGTGCACTCGATGGACTTCTTTTCTTTCTCTGCTGCTCGTCGTCCATTCGAAAGCGGGTAGAGACGCCGAGGATAAAAAGGCGATAGGAAGTTGCCGCCGGCTCGCCAGGGTAGTGAGTCTCTCGGGCAACGAAAGGGCCGGTGCAAGGCGACTGCCACTGCTCTCTCTCTCTCTCTCTCACTCTCTCTCTTTCTCTCCCTTTCTCTATCTCTCTCTCTGGCTATGCCGCCTGGGGAAACTTTACGAGATGCACTTACGGCTCTGTGGGTATCGCGTTCGCTCGCTACACACTACGTTTCCTAACTATAGTAGGTGTACTATAACGCCGGTACTGAGGCTATATACACGGATGACGCGAGTGCCTGTCGAGATACTCTGGTGCTTACTTGGCGCTGCTGCCGCTGCTATTGGGCATAAGGATAGAATGAAACACCGAGGTGTGTGCGGGAGCAACCTGAGAGAAGCCGGGAGAGCTTCCCTCGCACAGGAACCTTAATCAACCGCGGCGCGTTGCTGGCACGTTATACCGTCGTCTGTAGAGTACCCGGTACCTCTTCTCAACGAAGCTGCCAGCTTCCGTGGGTTGAAACGAGACGAGGAATGAACCAGAAACCAGCCACATTTTCACCATATCGACAATCAAGAAGCAGAAGGACGCATCCCATCTCGTTGTTCATATTAAATCGCTTCCGAGATACGCCCTTCTGTTTCTCAGCAATTTGATGCATAGGGATACATTCATTTCTGCTTTAACTATTTACCGAGTAATAACAAATATAACGAGTTGGCTTGGATTTTTGCCTTTTCCCGTAAAGGCACACACCGCAAACACGGTAACGAATCGGTGGATTTCTGCCAGTTTTTCGGAACGCTAAAAGCTCAGGCGGTATGACGAAACTTAAAGTTTATTTCGGCACATATATGAGAACGTCGTATTTTTTTTTTTTTTTTTTCAAATTAACCAAAATCAACCGGCATAACTATTAAAAAACCGCCTTAAAATTCAAAATATCGAGATAACATTTTTTTAAAGGTTGCAATATGAGAAAATAAAAACTAATTTGACGAAAAGTTCATTGAGCATTTGTCACAGTAATGAATCACCAAGGTGATTCATTAGGTGAGGAAAAACCATTAAATATTGTCGTCGTTGATGTGATGAATTTTAGCGGGTAGAATTGCAACGTGTATGGCACTGGTGGACAGAACTACCTTTGAGGATTGACGAGCCACACGAGGCACGGTCGCCAGCCTCGTAATACGTAGTCTACGTATGTATGTAACGTAGGCTACGGCTCTGACGGGGCTTCGTGTCGCTCGCAAGGGGCTTTATGGATCGGAGACTTACGCCCGCTTTACGAGGGCGCGTTAGCTTTGGCCCGACGGCCGTGTGCGGCACATCCACCCTTATCTATCCCCGGAGCTCGTACATGCCGAGCAGGCATTTTTCATGCCCCCTCCCCTACCTTCCTCTCCCCTCAAACCTCCCCGTTTCGTACTACCAGCATCCCCTATAATGCGAGGACTCAGGTGTATGTGTGTAAGCCTCGTTTTAATGCATACATGTGTTGGTTAGATTAACACGTGCGTACAAACATACACACGTGCATTAAGATCATAAACATAAAATATTTTTCGAACCATAGAGTTTAGGGGACAAGAATAATTCGTTATGAAGTTTGTTGCATTAAATTGATTGGAGTTCCTGTAAGCGATACTCGAGACGATATAGTTATTAGTTATTCATTACATAGTATTACGCGGGGTCTGACCACACACGGGACATTACTACTTATAAACATACCATCGGAGCTTTGTAAGTAGTAACGACCTGTTTCTGCACGAGGAAATCATGAAACTCGAAGGTTCTTCAGCAAATTTCGAACCAATCTCTTCTCTTACACAACTCTTACATATTTGCGTCTGAAATTAATAGTTTCACTTCCTTTGACACTCTCATCGGCTGCTCTCATCGTTTTGCAAACGTTCGAGTTACGAACACTCGACGTCTCACGTACAGAACCAACCGACTGTGAGTTTCGTCGTTGATTACTATGTGATTAGAGACGCAATCAGAAACACCCGAGATATCGGGTGATTGATGCGCCACATAGTTGCGCTCTCGTGCGAGATGAATGCTACTTCGAGAAGTGTGTAATACTGACGCGATTATTTGTACGCAGATCTCTATCGTCTTTGATTCTATCAACGGATTTATCGACGACTTTGATACGATATTAGATGGCAATTAGGGAAACATTTCAATGACCGGAAATCAAGAATCAATTGAATTTTTAAGCGATTTCCGGTTGGTAAAAATAGTAATTGCGTTCGTTGGAACTTTACTACTGTCCGAGGTGAAGATGTGTACGTAGTGTTGAGGAGAAAAAAAGGCTTTTCCTCCACGACGATGAAGGACACGCAGGTATCTCAAGTTACTCCCCGCCATCTCGAACATAACGTGTCACGAGTCTTCCACAGTAAACTATATCTACTCGAGATCTTCTGGGGCGCTTTAGTAGCATCACTTCGCCAGAAAAAAGCACTCTCTTTCTATCTATCTCATCGTTCCCCCTTTTATCCTTTCCCCGTTGGTTTCTCTACTCGAATACTCCGGTACTCTTCAAAGAACTCTGCTGCTTCAGCTTTCGAGTCGATTCTATCGATTGTCGATACGCTTACCTGTCCCCTCCCACCGTATGTGACTTCGCACTCCTGCGTATTTTATTTCGCTCCAGAATCTCTCACGCGCATCTCTGGACTCACCTGTCCAGTAATATTCGACATCGCGGTAGAAAAAAATTAAAATTTGTTCCTTTCTTTTCCCTCTCGTCCCTCTATCCATCGTCGTGTTACATATTATTATTATTTTTTTTCGAACTGCATAATCACAGTTACACGTTACAGTCGCGTATGCGCGGAGACCTATTTTACGACCCCTACACTATTTTTTTGTTCTTTTTTTCAAAACTTTCGCGAAATGGAAGTGGAGTGAAGAATAGAGAAAAAGCCGACGGCGTGTTGCACGCAGTCAATAGAGCATCGTGTATCGTATATTCCGAGTTATATAGCCACCAGCGTATATAACGTTCGACGGTATAGCGGGCGTGATCACGTTCCCGCAGGGGCTTCGTGCGTTATTGGCAACGCGGGTTGGGGAAGGCCCGAGGCGCGCGGTAGTCTCGCCGCGGAAATGTGGTCGTGGCACGCGAGAGAGAGCCGCGCTTCGCCGATTATCGTTGGTGCACACCGTCGATATCGGCCGGGGCGTCGCCGCCACCGTCACGCGGCTCCGGGGTCTGCGATTTCCGACTGTTCCGAGATTGCGAACTTTCCATGCTTGGCATACGCGCGAAATGTAGTAAAACGAACGAAAAAAAAAAGAAGAAAACACAAAAACAACAACAACATCATACTATAGATCTTCTGAAACGTGTAATACTGTATGGTCCGTCATACAGTATTGGTACGATAGGTTATCGATGCCGAATATCGGAGAGTTTCCCGCGAATAAACCGTGAAATATTCGCGGTTTCGCACACGCGCTGTTTGATATATAATCGTATTCGCGTGTACGTATAAATTACTGTATTTTTATATATATATATATATATATATGTGTAGTTTTTTAATTATGGACACGGAGGTGGACACAGTCACATAGCAGGATATATTAACTATGTATATATGTATATAATATTATATACACTCGTCTGTTAGGCAATTAAATGCTTCAGAGCTCTTTCGATCGAATGTTAAATTTGCATATGCACCACGAGAGAACGATGGTATAAGTGCAACTTGCATATTCCGCATACCTGGTGGTTACTCGCGCACTAATTAATTGTCACAATGGTGAACGCCTGCGAGCGGTATTAATTACGTCGTTCGCCTATCGAAATCATCTATATCGATTTCAAACGTCTGCACTGTACTGCACCGTATCTACTGCATTATTTTCCAACGCCCCTATAAAGTATGCTGACCTCTTGTTTCGGAATTTTTCGACTATCGAAAAAGTTACACGATAAAAGCTCCGTATTTTTTTTTTTTTTTTTTTTTTTTTCGTGTCCTATCGTTTACGCCATTTTCTCACTGGTCGTGGACAACAGACTGTTTCGTATTCTATGTGCACAACGAAGCTGAGATTGTTGAATGACGATCGACGAGCTCGTAGCACCCGGCGTCGTCGTCCGAACTTAACGATCGTAGCTGAAAATCGTAAAAGCCGGTCACCACGCTGCGGAGCCGAGATAAGGTCTCTGTTCTCTACAAGCGTCGCGATGGTAAGTCGAGGTTCATGCATCGTTGCAAGTTTTCGCGGAAGATCTCAGCTGAAGAGAATTCGGGATAAGCGCGCATTGCTCGACACGCATAGTACCGTCGATTATTCAAATGAGAATTTGAAACATATTGATACAAGAATCGGTAAAAGATCGTGAAATTTACCTATGTGTATTGTCGATTATTGCGACTATGACAAAATGGATAAAAAAAGTTGATAAAACTTTTTTAAAAATTATTATTAATAGCAAATAAGATCGCGACTGATGTATTCTTGTGTGAAATTCGAAGAAAAATAACATAAAGTGATATAAAAATGAGTTGAAAGGTTAAATAACGCGTTATGTGAAGCCGGTTATTGCCACAAAAAAAGAGTACATAAAAAGAACTATAAATATGAATTTTTTTAATGCTTGAGGGTCGAACTGCAGCGAATTTCAACACGATACGAAATAATAGCAAATTGCAATCGCCACCGGTGAATCTATTCTTCTGTATCTCCTGAACCGGTTTCCGTCGCGACTACATAACGATCAGACCGATTCGCGATTACCTCTGAAAGTCGACGCGAGAAACCGGCCTCTGCCTCTTTCGTTTTCTCTATATATCTGGATGGTTATCGGTTTCTCGCCTCGCGAGAGAGCCACCGCCGCGAGATTCGATTATCATCGCCTTGCGCGCCACATCGACGGTATATATCCAACGCGGCTTTTTAGCTTCTCTCTTCAAAATTTTCTATAACTATATACAGCTATCGTCGCTCTCTACTTTGCGACCGCCGACGTTTCGCTTCGCTGCTACTTCTCACCTCGAGCACGTCGCTCGTCTCGTCTTTCAGCACGAGGCGCGACTCCCTCTCGTGCGATCTTTGGATTCAAAGAGAGATCCTTACCGCAATATATACTTAACTCACGATCGCGAGAAACGTTGTTCTTTCATTATAATCGCTGCCTCACCAAAAGTTAACATAATATCGCCGAATGTACGCTGAACGAGAATAACCCAAAATCTAATCGAATTTCCTGATAAAGTACGCGTTTCTTAGAGAGCCGGAAGCAATTCTTTTTATCATTTATTTTTATGCTGTAAAAAGATCGTTAACATGCTGGAAAAACAAAATTGAAGATTTCTCTTAGCGATTATGGCACTCCATGGAATCAGAGTGCATACTATAGCAGATAATTCTTTAGAGTGCCATATTCGCTGCGTGAAATCGCCATTTATCTCGTGTGTACCAATTAGCTCCAGTCACCCCTAATTAATACTGAATAACTCAGAAAACTCTAAGCAATTCTTTTTATCATCCTAATCCTAATCCTTTTTTTTCATAAGATCGAAAATTGTCTCCTCAAATCAAAAACCACAGGTTATCTTTGTCGAAACCATTTCCTTCATCCAATTTCTCGTATAACTAAAACGACCACATGCCATTCTATCCATCAATAAAACAAAAAAGAAAATAAATGCATTACACACTTCCGGAAACTTTACACGCGAGAGATTGACGCATCGAGTGCATGTGCCTTGTCGAAGCTCTCATTCTCCGCGGGTGCGATCGACCTACATGACCTTTAGGAAATTCCGTTGAACGCGACCAGCACGCACTGTCCCCGATCTCTCGTGTGCGCGCTCGTCTGTTTGTCTCGTGCCGGGAGACAAAGGTGTACGCGAGAGGGGAGAGGGATGGCTACGAACATAGAGAGGGACAGAGAGTTTGAGAATGAGTACTGCGAAGGTGGTTTCGATGCGGCAGGGTGGCACACCATAGCACGCGGGAAAAGCAAAGAGAGTCCGGACCGTCGGGTACTCAGTCACTCAACCCCCGAGTGAGCCAGCAGAAAAAAAAAAAAGAAAAATCCTCGCAACGGCGTCCTCATCTATGGGAGATATCCTTCGACTCTCGTTTTATATATATATATATATATACGTATCCCGATCTTTTATCCCTCTCGTTCACGTTACATATACATATATATATAGATGTGTGTGTGTGCCACAGCGCAGTTTCGCTCTTCGTGTGTTCTCTCAGCGTCCCTCGTACGCAGCTAGGCAGAGAGCACATCGCACACAGCGTGCCTGTTCGCCAACCCTCGCGCGTTTTCTATCCTCTCTCTTCACTAACCTGAGCCACACTGTGTGTGTCTCTCCGTCTCGTTTGCTCTCGAAAATTTTCATCTCTCTCATGCCACGCTCATCGGTCTCTTTCTCCGTCAGAGCCCGGTCGTCGTGTTCCCGCCCTCTCCGTGTTTCCGCGGCCCGTTCCAACCACCCCGTTCCATGCCGTGTCCCGCAGGGCATGTCCCTATACGACGCCGCAAAACAATTGTCCAAACGTTTTCACCTATTCTCCCCTTAAATAACATATATCGTCTTTCTTATAAAAAAAAATTATCTCTGAAAATGTTTAACGTTCTCGCGTCGATACGATGATACTTTTTTAATGTTAATTTTCAAAATGGTTGATTTATTGTGATTTTTTTCATTGACGCGAGCCGGACAATTGTTTCTCGTTCACTGTAAAATTCCCATCCCCTTTGGTGGCACGCTCCGCGGCACGCCCGGCCGTCTCTGTTATACTGCCGGCAGCGACACACCACCATTGCCACTGCTGCTACTGCTACTGCCTGCCTGCCTGCCTGCCTGCTCTACTACTACCAATACAAGTACAGCTAGGATCTCCTCGTCAGCGCGCAACCCCCGAGCCAGCGAACTCGCCTGCCTCGCAGAGCGACGCCGTATACCCCGTACTAGAGCCCCACACACAGAGGCACTCTAGTAGTAGCAGCGGCAGCAACCTCCGCAGAAACCCCTCGTTTCCCCGCGAGCACCCACGCGTCGGCGGCCAGCAGCAGCAGCAGTAGCAGCAGTGCTCTCTCACCCCTCATACTCTCTCTTCCTCGTGCCAGCTATACCCGACTGCTGACGCCCCAACCCTTGTCGCAAAAGCCTCGTGCTTCGTGCTCGCCTCAACCCTCAAACCCTCCTCCTCTCTCCTCCTTCACCCTCTACGAATCCCTAGTTCCCGACGGACGCGAGAGCAGTGAGAGCGAACGTTCGTCCTCCTACCTACCCAACCCACCTCATCCTTCTCTATTCCAACCCCTCGGCAGCTCTCACCGCCATCCCCTACGCGAGCCGCTCGTTAACCTGCTAGCGCGCGCCCCTCTAACCACTGGGCTCTCTGCCTGTGACTATACTCTACGTATACTGTGTATATGTATATAGATATTATATATAACTATATACAGGGGCTACTACTGCTACTACTCCTGGTGATGGGCGACGGGCGCGGCGGACGTCGCCGCTATATTTACATATCAATATTCCGGCACTTGAACGCCGTCCGGACGTTATACGCCACGGTTATAGACCTCTGAGAGATCTCTCTGTGTACTTCTACACTCGCTTGCCTTGACATCCTTATCCTGGAAGTTTGAAGGAATCGGGACGTTTTTGGGACCGGGAGATAGTAAAGAAGAATCTGAGAGATTGCTTGTTAGAAACATTACACACGTACTGCGATCATTGATAGGTGTAATTATTTCTGCAATGGTTAGTGTGATTATTATAAGGTGACGAAGAAATCTTCTTTTTTTTTGGTCGTTTGCAAGATAATGGAACGAAAAAAGTCGATGGAAACACGTCGTCTGATCATAGAAGGGAGTAACTACTAGAATATAATTGCTGATCGGATTGTACTTTCTTTGAATGTCGATCGATAGTGTAATACCGGAAGGGTGTAAATGTAGAGAAATTATGTCTGACCATCAAATGGGACAACTACTAGCAGCTTTTCGTAACTTGCATAAGTCTTATTCCGAAATTAGATCGGTAGTATAATTTCAGAAAGGCATATAGATAGAGAAATAATGTCTGACCATTGAATGGATTAACTACTGAAAAACATGCACACCTGAAATTAGCATTGTCCTCAATTTATATCCATAAATATAACGCTACTCGACATATAGAAACCTCAACCATGTCTTATCATCGAAGGGACTGACTACTGCAGATAGTTACACTTTGATGGGCACATATTTGCGCTGATCAGACACTGGTTTCATCCAATCATCTTTCCTTAGAAGTGATATACTTCAACAATAATAATTAAAAAAATCATAAACTGGTTCGAGTTCTTTGATGCTTTTTGAATGATTTACAGTCAAAGAGGCTGTGACTGTTCTACGCTATCTCTTCCTAAATCGGAAAAATCACCGTGCAGTCACGTACGCCCGGAAGATGCAACGTGACCTACCCTCTGGGTTTGCTTTTTCCCGTGAGAGCTTTGCTCGTCCGTCGTTGTTGCGTAGCGGCGGTGTGTACCAGCGAAAATACATTCGCCAACCGGGAACGCGAGGACATGCATGTGCCAGTGCACACGAAAAAACTTCATCCCCCGCTTTTGCGAAGAGTCGTCGGACTGTATACCGGAGATTCTTGGCATGCTACTGCATGCGCACTCGTTCGCACGGTTGCACGACTCTCCTGCTTCTACCTTCAATTCTCTCTATCTTTCTTTTTATCTCTCGCTACGAGAAGAGAGCCAGCGTGTGCCAGAGCAACCGACGTTGCAATGCAACCCCCCAGGGGGGCGTCACAGTATTGCTGGCTCGGTCGCCTCGGGGCTCTCGGCTGCAATGCCACTGGCACAACTCGATGTCGTGTGTCAGCTTGGAAAAAGGAGATACCGAGGGAAAACGACCGAGTCTCTGCCGAGATCCTTCGACAAAGAATAAAAGAAAAAAAAATCAACCGAAAGAACAGTGGAGTAAAAGAAAAAAAAAAGAAAAAAAGTGTACCAAGAGAAGGATTGTAGAGACTGTTCTGTTCGAAAATCAGACGACGATAAATCGTTAATCCTTTCTATAATGAATTTACATGCCCCTTCAATATATCACCAACAGACCGACAACGGTAGATGCGCGGTAAACGCGCGGCTCCGGTGATCACCCAAGTCAAACAGCTTTGTTCGCGGGCAGTACTTGGATGGGTGACCGCTTAGCCGCCCGCTGTTCCTAACAGGTGCGCCTAAACTAACCTATATCAATAAGAGAAAAAGATCCTTCGAAAATGTGATTCTTTCATCGAAATTCACGTCAAAGGATTAAATATAAAAAAAAATCCCAAGATAATCGAATTTTCGTATCCGGTCCATCTACCCTTAGTTTTGCATTTCTCGTCGCTAGAATCTAACTATTGGCGATAAATTAACCATTGAATCGAAATAATATTTGTTCCCGGGAATCGAACCCAGCATGCTACGCAGTTACGGCAATATGTAGTAATTTTGCTGTAGGTATTACGCGTATCGGGGAGAGAAGGGGAGGGTAACAGGGGTAGTCTCTCGAACGAGTGGTCGGGACGAGCTTCGCTCAGCCGCTGACGATGAAACGAATACACGCGATATAATACACGCCCGCGTGCATACCTGCGTGAATACTTTGTTATACATACACAGATACGTGAGCGCACTGTGATGCATCAGCGATAACGTGCAAAACAGCGCCGTGTATTTCGCTTCCACTATTCCATAGCCCGGTACACCGTAATAGTTAATCGCATATACGGGGTGGCTATTTCATATACATAAGTATATACACACGAGTGATCCTCGTTGTAACGGGATCGCGTGGGTGTGTCGAATACACACGTAGAATGCACAGAGGCGTGCGCGACTCTTGCATGCAATACCTCTGTTATTATTAGGCTTCGAGTTGTCCAAATGAAGTATAGATTTTGCACACGCATGTGCAGAATTTCGCTTTGATGAATTATAGGTATCCCAAGAGCTATTCGCATTTTACACGCTGATTTCGGACGGTATGGTATTAGTGGCAACTCAGCGTGCCTCGCAGTTTTGCACGCGAGAAGAAAGAATTTAAAAATAAAAAACTGTAAGTCTTTGAAACACCCGCCGGAGGATTCAGACGCAAAAACGAATTGGAATCTTCGATAGTTTTTTTTTTCTTCTTTCGGCAACAAGAGAAAATTGAGTGGTGATATGATAGTAGTGGTATCATGAAATGGTGCAGTTTTGCAACTAAAACGAATCAAGGACGACCCTTTGTCATGAACGTTTATAGTTCGAAAGCGGTGTGATGAAGCGAATTGGATTTAAATTTTTTTAGGTATGTGCAACATTTTGATGTATTTCTGCTTACTTGGGTATCGGCGTGTTTGATCATTGGGTTAAAGGTGTATTTTGATAGGGCGCTCCGTATATAACTATCGATGAAACAGATGAACATACCCCAAGCCTAAGTTAATTATTGTAGTGTTAAACATACACGGGCGGCGATGTGCGACTCGCCTTACTCTCTAGACTGGGAACGATGATACCCTTAAACGTTGAAGTTCGGCGCCGAGGCCAGAGCGAAGCTAATTATACGGTTAAACATTTGGGCACAGCACAGGCAGGCGCACCCTTTGGAAAGGAGAGAGAGACTTTCCGGGTGGTCTCGGTAACTCTGCCTTCGACGAAACTAACCCTTTGAGGGCGAAATAGCATGACGGTGGAGTGGGGCAAACGCACAAGTGGTTAGACAGGTTGGAATAAAGTAGAATGCGGCGGCGGTTCACGGGAAATTGTTTTGCTACATGTCGGGTTTTGTGTGTCTGATTGCAATATGCTGTATCTACTTATTCTTGTTACGCAGGGAGTCTTCTGTGTTCTTTGTTACCTAACTATTTATTACAGATAACCTTTTGGTGAGTTAATTTATTGATTTTCTTATCTATGAAAAAGAATCGGTGATCCCGATGAAGAACGTTATTGATAGTTGTTTTTAGACTTTGCAAAACGAATGAAAATTACATACGTACAACATACGTCTAAAGCGCGAGAATAACAAAGAAGCAACGAAATCCAACGAATAGACCAAGAATTCCACTTAATGAACTCATATCAGCCACATTGGGAATACCTACTGATATGGATTGAACGTCTAAAAAGCCTTCAAACTCGAATTTAAGTCCAATTTTTAGATTAATCTCACGTTCGATCTGAGATCAGTCTTATGTTGAAGCTTAAGATCGATCTCACGTCCTAAAATTACGTACAGTCTGAAGTATAACAGATCCCCCAAAGACTTGGTATATGAAAGCCCCCTAAGGGACTGGGGTATGACAAACCCCCTGTGCATACCGACATAAATACGTTTGCCGCCACTTCCATTTATATATATAGACATATATGAAATATATAACTTTTCGCCGTTATATAGATATAAAGATTTATTTTATATATATATCGGTAAACTTCATTTCCTTGGGAGATCGTTGGTTGAAATAACTAAAAATCGCAAATATTTTCAAAATAACTTC
Organism: Cryptus armator; assembly: GCA_963971235.1. NCBI lineage: Eukaryota > Metazoa > Arthropoda > Insecta > Hymenoptera > Ichneumonidae > Cryptus > Cryptus armator. The sequence continues at coordinate 9,809,139 of OZ020239.1, read as the reverse complement.
TGTACTAAACATTTGGTCACTCTCCGCGTTACGCCAATATATATCCGATGTATATTTTTTCTCGTCATCAAGAATTTATAGTTTACTCTATATATATTGTAACGAATACAGCTGACTAAATAATGAATGTAGTTGCATGTTTATTAAGACACACGATATTAGTTAGTTTGACAATAGACAAACGAACGGACGATCGATACGATATCGATCGTCACGACAAGAGAGTCTGGACGGGACTTTAAAAGCTAGCAGACGTGTGACGTTTAGTGATCGGGATAATTAACATTTATCATTAGTAATAATATCCGCCCCAAAACCAAATACGCGTGTTATTCATTCGCTTGGTCGTTACATTGGTGTTAGAAGTGTGCTTTCGAACCCACGCGGTAAAATCAGTGAGAATGTCGACGATAGTGACGAGAAGTCGAGTTCGAGAAGGAATTATTTCGTCGGAGAATAGGAATATTTCGAGAGAAGAATTCGAGAAAATCATCAAATTACGGAGAAAACAAGAAGAAGAAATTGCAAAAATTCGGATAGAGGCTATGGAACTAGCAAAAGAGTTGGCGGTAATCGCGACTAGAGAAACGATTCGAGCAGCGTTCGAGGAGTTCAACATCTTGAGGAGCAACGCACAAAATCCGGTAATCGTTTCAACGATTAACGCTTGTAGTTGTGCTGCTAGTTCTCTCCCTCGTGTTGCTGCTACGTCGCGTGTCGTTGAAAATTCGGATTTCGAAGAGGTTCAGAGAGATTTTTCAGTCGCGGTACGTAAAAGTCACCTCAAACTCGATACGTTTGACGGTTCCGGCTCTTGAAACCAATACGTTAAACAGTTTGCAGAGTACAATCGTTACTCTGAGGAAGAAAACGCTGTTGCGTTAGGATTTTCACTTCGAGGCTCTGCAAGAGCAATTTTACTAAACTTATCGAACGAAGAACTGAGGGACTTTGGAAAAATAAAAAGGGAACTCGATGTGAGATTCGGCGAAAAACATTTCCCACAGATTAGCTACGCAGAGTTTTGCGATAGGAAGCAGGGTGAAAAAGAAGAGTTAGTTATATTTGCGTTGGATCTTAAACGATTGGTAAGATTGGCGTACTTGGTAAGTGCAGCGAGGAAACAAAGGATCGGATTGCTTGTCAGCAGTTCATATTAGGAATATTTGATTCAGAGACAAGATTAACTCTCAGATTAGAACAAGCTTCATCTTTACGAGCAGCTCTGACTCGTGCGCAAGAAATTCAAGCGATTCTTTGTATAGAAAAGAAAGAAAAAGACAAGAAGGGTAAATCGAAAGAGGAACGTAAAAAATCAAATAGTGAAGGGTTAAGAAATTCGATTTCGAGTTTGGCGTGTGAAAAGGTGGCGATTTCGTCAAGAAACAGGAAGTGTTGGTTTTGTGGTGAGGGAGACCACTTCAAATTTGTGTCCTCATCGTAGACACAGTGTATAGGTTTTTCGGATTTCTCCAGTTTGAATATTGGACTATCCCATTTGTAGATTCATTGACGAGAAAAATTATTTGTTTTGATGATTATTAGGGTGTTCTCTGAGTACGATACAAGTATGAGTTTATGAGACGTCAATGCAGGAAAGTATAGAGATTACTCGTCAGAAGCCTTGATGGTTTTCAGAGAATCTATGGATTTGAATTGATTTGAATGTTTGAGTAACTGTCTGGAGTCTTGGGTTTAACCCTGAAAGGATTTCCGAGTTTCTTGTCAAGACTGCCTGACTGTGGACCTTGAGCGTTGTAACATTATGTCGCTGGCCACGATATTTTGTTATGGGAAGCGCTCTGGAGGGTTCCCGAGGAGTTTTGAGTTGTTTTTAGATCGATGGTAACACTGTGAACAAAATTCGGGTGCACACGAAATTGTTCGGATAAACAGTGGTCGATAGAAAGTTGATAATAACTGCATGGTTGGCGGAACATTGACGTCTGATTCGGATTATATTGAAAATGGATGGAAGATGTTAGGGTCATCTTATATACTCTGATTGTAATTTCGTACATTTGAAATTACATCAGAAAGGTCAGAGATATTTTGTTGAGAGATTAGATTTGAGGAATAGCATTGCTTGGAAAAGGGAGCGATGTCCATTATTTTCAGATTACTACGCGTTTGTAATGTGTGTCACAGGTTTTCCCGTATTCCCGAGTTTTCTACACTCCTTTCTCCTGTCCTTACACGTGAAGTTTGGAACGAGAATTTGGAGTTACCCGATCATCTGGAGAAAATCTCGACGAATATGAAAACAAACAGACACATTGGATCTATAGATGAAGACATGAAGACAATTGAAGATTTGTTTAAACAATGAAGTATTTAAGGACAAAATGAAGTATTTACAAGTTAATTAGAAATGGACTTGGCACGGACTGATAAAGGGTAAAATGAAGTATTTAGCAAGAACTTGATAAGAAAATAAGTATAGGAAAAAATGAGATTATTTAGCATTGTGAACACTGTTCTTCCCAAGGTTTTTCGGCCATGGTTTTCCTTGTGGGCATGGACGAATGTCGGAACAGTGTAGGCTAACGAATATTGGACTGATATTAGAATGATGGACCGTAGCACATCTTGGGGTGGACTAGGAGTTGCCGGGGCGGCAACTCAAAAGGAGGGGAGTAGTGTAACAAATATAGCTGACTAACTAACGAATGTAGCTGCATGTTTTTAAGACACACGATATTAGTTAGTTTGACAATAGACAAACGAACGAACGATCGATACAATATCGATCGTCACGACAAGAGAGTCTGGACGGGACTTTAAAAGCGAGCAGACGTGTAACGTTTAGTGATCGGGATAATTAACATTTATCATTAGTAATAATATCCGCCGCTCGGTCGTTACAATATATATCGGTAAATTTCATTTTCTTGGGAGATCGTTGGTTGAAATAACAAAAAAATCGCAAATATTTTCAAAATAACTTCTGTACTAAACATTTTGTCACTCTCCGCGTTACGCCAATATATATCCGATGTATATTTTTTCTCGTCATCAAGAATTTATAGTTTACTCTATATATATATAGAGTTAGATAGAATTATTATAGTTAGCTCAATATTCCACATGAAAATTCGGGGCGGAAGCGGAAAAAACATGTTATTTTTAGTGTTTACCATTTACAAAACAAAACACTGTGATCCCGCATTGTTTCACTATAAAAAAAAGATTTTTTTTTTTTTTTAATAGAAATCGGAAAAAAATTGTGAGCGAAGCATACTTTTGGGATAAAATCAAAACTCGATAAATTTGGATGTTCGCCAAAGCCAAGGCGTCTGTATACACAGACACACGTTTTCTTATTTTTCACATCAGCAGCTCTGTCTCCGCGTCTCGAGTTATCTGGCGGGTTTTTTTTTTTTTTTTTCACCCCACTCACGTTTGCCTTCGCGTAGAGGAACGAAGCCAAGTGGGCTTTTTTAAAATTCCGTTCGCAGCACCGAACCGCAGACCGCAGTGGGTGAATGTTTAACGTGGGCGTTCGTTCTTTCTCTCTTTCACTATCTCCATCCGAGAGCCCTCCCCCCTCCGCCCGGATATAGCGTACAGGGTTACGATCTATATAGTGAAGAGGAGAGAGAGAGGAACTGATCTCTTCTCCACTCGACTCTCTCGCCAACTCTCGTTCCCTTTATATACCTCATAATGTCTGACTAATGCAGAATCCTAATACACGCTACTCTCAGCTCACATACACCTACACCGACGCGTCCACAGATCTCCACACGAGATGAGAACTCGTTCACAAATTCGCCAGCGATGTCCAGAGATCACTTTACCCAATGACACTGTCCTCGTATATATTGCAGGTGACATGCACCTGCACCTCGCTTCGACGCGAGCACTTTCTTTACGACAATTTGCAATTAGATCCCCAGTGCATCGGAACGACGTATAAATAAGTTACTTAGACGGGAAGAAAAAAAGTTTAAAAATAAAAAGGACAAACCTTCTAGTTTCCTGCTGAAGTATTTACCATCCAACTGCGAATGGACTGGGAATGCATTGAAACAGAAATAGAAGGTCAATTCGAACGGACGTTGAAATTCCGCTCGAAAACTGAATCGGAAAAATGTCGAAGACACGTGAGTTCTCACGATTGTAAAGATATCGTGGGTTAAGAAACAGAAGAGTGTATCCAACGTTATTTCGCATGTTAAATGCTTTCGGATACGCCTTTGTGTTTCTCAGCAGTCGGTATGCTCTCGTTTCTTAGAAAGACGAGAAGCTCAAACCTTCAGCTCAAGAACAGCAGCCTTGAGTATCGTGTTGTAGAACGAGAACGAGAGAGTCGACGAAGAAACTAACGCTAGAATACGATCGATGTGAGAAAAACGTAAAAAAGATAAAGATGTATAAAAAAAAAGGCACCGGTGAGATGAGAACGAGAAAAAAATGAAAAAAATCTTCGAGATACGAGATGAGAGAAGCGAGAATGAGAGAAAACTGACTGGAAGCGAGGATACCGGTCGCAACCGGGAGCCGTATAGTGTGGCGGCTAAGGTGTAGAGAGGACGAGAGAAGAAGCGCGGCAAAGGCCACGTGAGGGGTAAGAAAAACGAAAAAAAAGGAAAGATGCAGCAACGCGCAGCGCGGGAGGATTGGCCGAGTAGGACGATGAGGCAAAAAACCAGCGGAGAGAGAAAACTAAAAAAAAAAGGGTGAAGAATCGAAGCGCGAGGCAAGATCCGTGAAGCGAGAGTGAGTGAAGAGGCGACAGCGCGGGTGCGGTCGACCGAGATGGAGCGATGGAACGAGTGGCGAGAGGCAGAAAGCAGTAGCAAGTAACGCGCTGTGCGCTCGTCCGGTGCTACTGGTGGCGTACGTGAAGAGACGAGAGAAGAAGGATGAGAGAAGGGAGCGTCGAGAGACGTGAGATCTCGAGGCGGAGTGAGTAGACTCTTCGGGAACCGGGGAGACGAGAGCAAAAGGTGCAAAGCGAGGAAAAGACGAGACGGAAGAAGAAGAAGAAGAAGCGACCGGGGAAAAGAGGGGACGCGAAGAAACGCGAGAAGCTCGAGCCGTCACCGCTACCACAGTCGTTGGCCAGTGCCAACGTCTTTCCTTCTGACGCTGTCGGCTGACTGCTCGGCTGTATCGCGAAGCTGCATCTGCCACACTGTGCGCAATAGATAAGAAATAAAAATAAAAAATACGAAACTTCATTTTTTTAGAATCTTTATTCGACATTCTTGGACTTTCGGATACCAGGGATATATTTCGATATCATCGATTTCCAGCACCAATCTCTGTAAAATCATTCTAATTTTTGGTACCCGACTTCTTTGCAAATGGATTTCGATGAAACAGAGAAATTTTACATAGATTCGCAACAGTGCGAAATTTCCAAAAAAGCAAATGCCGTAAATACGCAATGGTTCAACACAGCGAGGCAAATCATTTTCGTCGCTAAATTCTACAGTCATACATGGCAATGGATACACATACATCTCATATATATACAACACATATAAACACGAGAGCGCGGCTGGTCGCGTACGTAAAGCTTGTCGAGAGGTATAACCGGCGAGCGAAGAGACGGGGAGACAGAGCTACTGGAGCTACGAAGTTCGAGGGGATCTTTAACGAGCTCTCGGCTCTGAGATGCTGTTGCTTTTGGCCGCGTAGCACCGGCAGTGGCAGCGGTAGAAGCAGAAGCAGCAGCAGCTCCGTGGTAACGGCAGGGAGAACCACTACGGTAGCTTTCCCGCTGTGTTACCAAACCGTAGAAGTTTCGTCCCGCTTCTCGTTTCCTACCTTCCTTTTCTACTCAGCTAGAGGAGTAGAAACAGGCGGTACCGCGTGGGCCACGGCAAGCGAGAGTAACGTTCGGTATAGAACCAGATACTGGCTGTATGGTGTGCGCTCTCGTCGTAGAAGTTTCGTCCGCGAACGGTCAGGATTTCCACACTCTTCGTCTCGAAGTTCTCTCGACGGAGTAACACACAGGCCATTGGGGTACCCTCGTCGCACACAACTATCCCCCGTGAACGAGGGAGAGAAAACCTTCTCCGAAGGAGAGGAGAGACCTCGGTAGAGTCCGGTCTTGGCATCCGCGCCGAAGAGCCCGGGGAATTCCCTTCCTCTCGAGAGAGCAACGAACAGAAGCAACAAAACCTGCGGGCGAAGGTGGAGAAGCAGAGAGGCGAGCAGCAGCAGCTCTACGCGGCCTCTCAGCCTTCACCGCGCTACCGTGGTACATATATATACATATATATATATACTATATAGCGCGAACGCGAAGCTACAGATACAGCGAAAGCACGAAGAGAACTTTAGAAGCGCGGCATGGCACGGGGCATGACTTGCCTCGGCTTTGGCGAACGGCTCGCGGGATTCTCTCTCTCGTCTCTTTTCTCTGTCTCTCTCTCTCTCGAGTCTCCGCAGAAGCATCAGCAACGAGAGAAGAGCCTCGAGGGCCGAGACCAACCGTGCACCGTTCTCTCGTCGGCGCGCTTCTGGATGCATTAATCATCTCTCGCCGCTCTACGTGTACGAGAGAACGAGCCGAGCTCTACGTTGGCACCCTCTGGTACGAGCCCCACGACCGCACGCTGCTTCTTGCTTGTACCATCCCCCTCTCCCCTTCCCCTACTCTCTTCTATATCATCACTTCTTTTACACTTGTTTCGTTCGGCAGATTTTTTCGTTTACTCCTTTTTTTTCAACGAATCACTGAAGTATAATTATGACTCGGTTTTTGCTATTTTTTTCGAGGCCGTTGACGCTCTAATTTCTCGTTACGGGTACTCGAATTTTTTAAACGATTATTTTTTTCTTTACATTCCTTCGATCGTTTCAATGCTCTAATTTCTTTCTGTAGGCATTCGACCCCGAGAATTAATTATTACTTTATTTTTATCACTCGAATCGCGTATGTAAAATGAAATGGGCGTCTGTGTACTTACAGCCGTATCTACTACGACTCCTGTGATCGTTTGTAGCACGTCACGCATGCGTGATATCTATATACCAATAGAAACGCGCGAATTCTATGTCTATATGTAACGCAGAGCAGTTGTATCCATCGTCGCGAAACGGCGTGAGGAATACACTTGGGGGCGCGCGCGCGCGCGAGCGATGTAAAATAAATAGTTTGCCGCGCGCGGCACGCTGCGCAACAGAGCACACCGGAGGTACGCGAACTGATGCACAACTCTTTCTCTCTTTCGTTTCACGGGTTTCAGTGAACGCGCGAGAGAAAGAACGGAGAGATGAGCTCACAGAACTCGCATTACTTTGGGACCGCGGGCACGCAAGGTGCTTTGATCCTTTGCCACGCGCGTTGTATTTTTAGTTGGAGCGCCGACGCCGCGCGTGCCCTCCGGCTCGTTCGCGCATCCATCGTCGACACTCCGTTAAAATATCTTGTGCTACTAGCCTCAGCTTCTCTTCCTCGTAAAGAAATTCGTTAGTGTCTCGGGCGCTAAAGTACTTCGGATACAGTTGCAGGTACTTCGAGACAACGAGCGAGCAAACTACTCAACGCGTTTCGTGATCGTAAAATTTATGTTATCTAAAATAAATTCACACTTCAGGCACCGAAATAATTGTCGGGAGAAATGCATACGAAATTTATTCGAAATATCACAATTTGCAGCGTTGAAAGGGAACGAATGCCTGCGATATATCGAGAATTTATATTTGTAGAGATCGATGCAAAATACAGAAGACGTTTGTGTAACTATAAATCCATATATTTCACATAAAAAAAATCGATTTATTTAAAAGTATTTGTAATAAGTCTTAACATGAATCATTTTTTTTTCTACGCCGTCCGCAGAGATTGTCGATTATAATTAAGCAGAAGAATAAAAAAAAAATTTGAAAGGTAACATATAAAATATGTTCGATATATCGATATATCGAATGTAAGTTATATATATTTGCGGTACTAGCGTTGGCATTAATATATTTCAATATATTTTATATATATATTTTTTTTTTCATGTTGGTCGACTTTATATGATCGTAATGTCATCGTTGGTTTGGGATTATAAACGAGCCGACAATCTCGATTAATCGCTCGCCGGTAGAGATGGTTGATTATAATTAAGTAGGAGAAACAAAAAAAAATTTGAAAGGAAAAATAATGTAAGCGGAATCGTGTCGATTATTTTGAAAAAAATGACGATTAACCGCATGCCGATCGTAAATCAGGTAGGCAACGTGATATGTAAGGAAATCGAGATCAGCGTCTACATAGTAGTGTACACATATCTTCGTGTATAACTAATTAGAGCGGCAGCCGTGCCGCAGCGTATACAACGCATCTATATGCATATACGCATTATTATAATGTATATCTTCTGGACGACCAGACATAAGGAAACTCGTTTGAGAAACATATTCTCGTTAAAAGCTCTTACATGTACGGACTGCTGGCGTTCCTTGAACAGCTGGAACCAATGCTAGCAAAATTGCGACGGCCTGCATACGCATTATTTTTCGTCCTTAAATAGAGCTCCGTACTTCGAGACACGAACTCTTTGAACATCGAGTCCGCGTATGAAGCTTGTCGAGAGCTCCAACGTGTGCGAAACGCGTTAACCAGCGCGTGAGAGTTTACTTTGAATTCGACACGATGCAGCAGATCGCTTGGGATACACGACGAAAGGGGCGAAAAAGAATGGTAAAACTAAAGCAATTTCGTTCGACTAGACAGGAAAACAAGACGGCAAATTAATTTGCACGTTGTTCTCTTGTTGTTTAACATTACTCACTGGATGTCCAGCGAGAAAACATCGTCATTATTTTTTGATGATTAACTTAACGTTTTTTTTTTTTTTTTTTTTTACAAAATCAAAACTTTGTTCATGAAGAATCAATCGATGTATGAAAAAAAAGTTCTCGCGATCGCACTTATCGTAAGAAGTTCAAATTTTCTCGTTTGTCTCGGCATGCAAAACGACTGAACACGAAGCACACGCTGCTGCGTCGGAGTTCTCGCGCGACGGCGAGACTCCCTCTGAAGTGGAAAGAGAAATCACTGTTCAGACCGCAGTCACGTTTGCCGGGCGAACGTACAGAGAGAAGAGGAGACGTGCGCGGCAAAGTTCGACGAACCGTGTATCGAGGGGGAGGGAAGGGGGACAACTCCGTTCGCTTTTATCCATATCTCTCTCATCTTGCTTTTCGTATTTCGATCTTCGATCGCAAAATATAGTTATAGATAAGAGAGAAATTGGCAGTGTAGGCAATAGCCATGGATCGTTACAGCTATCGGCAATGCTGTCCTCTCGCTGCACACTGCTTTATACTGAAAGTACCGCTAATACACAGAGTACTATAGCAACTTGTAAGGCATACAAAAAAGATAAAAATATTTGTGGGTTGATAATAAAAAGCTCAAGCGCCGTACGATGAAAAAACGCATGAAGGTTCCACGCGAAACGAAATATCGATCGCGAAATCGTTGAACCACAATGAAAAGTTTCGTAATGAAGCCGCTGCTGTTGCATAGAAACTTCGAGACGTTCGAAGACGAAGAACACGCGGAAAATATAAGTGTGAGAGATGGAATATCGTTGAGGATATATCTCGTAGGAAAAAAAATGAAAAAAAAAAAAGAGGGGTTCTGAAAAAGATGAGACGAGAGATGATGAGAAAGGGGGACGATGAGAGGAGCTGATGGGGCGTTCGGTAAGATAGAGGTGGAAGGTAATAGAGCGGTACAACGAGCAGACACCTCGCAATTTGGCTAATGGCCTTCCGCCACCGTGTACTGCCGAGAAACTCTACCGTTATACTGTCGTCTTCGGCTTCAACCCCCCCCCCCCCCGCCCTCCTCATCCCTGTTTCATCCCCACCTTCTTATGGATATTGAAACGCAAGGCCCGGACTTCGTGTACCTTTAAAACATATTCGTTGCTGTCGTGTCAACTTTTCTGAGATATCGCGATAGAGAGACGAGAAAAAAAAAAATGAAAAATTTATTTGTAACCTGAGATTGATTGCCTTCCGGGCACTCAGCGTCGTTTTGTATGCAAACACGTCATAGAGTAATTACAGGCGAAGAGGAATCGAGGCGGCCGTGTTATAATTTTGATAAATTTATAACCATAATGAATATGCAGTTATGAAATCGTGTCGAAAATTTGATTAGTATCATGAAAAATGTAGAATTTAATAATTTCGCGACATGTGGAGAAATTATTACGTGCGATGGGGAGAATGAGAGACGCTGTCGTTGGGCTAAAAATTCTCGTCGGACTTCACGAGTATTTCGTTAGCTTTATTATTTCTTGCAAACTTCGAGAGATTTTTGAGAGTCAGAAAGGCAAATTCATCCTAATATTCCGGATGAACTTCAGTCGTTGAACTTGAGATCAATATTTTGCGATGGAAGATGCAAAACTCTCGCATATCACGGGGAATTTTGATAGAATCTTAAATTTATAGCATATGCACTCCGGAGGAATAAAATTTCCATGAGTATAAAAAAAATGTTATATTTAATAATACGTCGCAGACGGAGTCTGTGAGATGCGATATTATCTGTTATGAAAGATTAAACTTTATTTCTTAATGAATTTTCATGAAAACTCCAGTTTATTTCGGTAGATTTATTATTTTTGCGAACGGCGCGATGTTCGAAAGGTTTATATGGAAAAAAATATATCTTCGTATACATATACCGGGTCAGCGTAAGTCACACTCGAGATCGATGTCTGTGTTGCACGATGCAAGAAACTCGAGGAGTATCGTGAATTTTAACCAAAGCGTACATTTTGCTGAGCAACAGAATTTTTCATCAGAAATTCAGCGTTTTTAGGGTAAACGGGTGAATACGAAATGCTCCGATTAACACGACAAGTATATGAAAGTTGAACTGATCCCTTTTCGCATCTTTTTCAGGATACGGGAGAACAGAAAAAATGGACACTTGTCGCAATCGAAGCGAAACGAAAAAATTGCTGAGAAAATTTTTTAAAACATGTAAGAAAAATAAAAAAAAATACAATTAAAAAACATTCCCATAAAATTTGAAAAAATCGACGTAAAATGAAAAAACATTCCCGTAAAATTTGAAAAAATCGACGTAAAATTTGAAAAAATCGACGTAAAATGAAAAAAAATGTACGTAAAATTTGAGAAAAATTGAGACAATACTTGAGAAAACATTTAAAAAAACGGCAAATTGAATTTCATTTTTTATTTTTTCATTTTTTTTCTTCACATTTCATTGCAATTTTTTTTTCAATTATTTCGGCTTCTCTATAGCCATTTTACCCCGAATTCCCGTATCGCTTCGCTCTCCCCGATATACTATGTAGCGAAATGTGTATATATATATAGTTTAGTTATAGTTTATCTCCAGTGAAGCTATGTGTGATATAGTTTCGTATTTCGATATCATACCCCCACCCGCTCGTCCCCCGTAAGCTTGAAATTGGTCGAGGGTGCGCCACCCCTCGGCTTGATATCGGTCTCGAAGACAGATACACTCCGTTAGCCGCCCCAGACACGAGTCTCACTCTGATCTGTATCGCCGTATCGCATACGACAGCTTTGCCACACCACAGAAAACTCGCCCTCTCCACGAGGACAAATTGAAACATTAATGTGACGAGTCATTCTTTACACCCTTTAATTTAAACTCACGTGCATGTCGTATTCTCCCTATAAATACGATAAAATCGCGACAATTATTTTTTATTTTTATTTTTTCCCCAATCAACTTATTTTATTGAATCTATTGATCGATAAATTCGCCCGAACACGCAATGTATACGCTATTAACATTGTGTAAAGTCAAAAGAGTTAAAAATCAACTATAAGGTCACCTCTATCGAGTCATTATTGTGTCAGACTGTGTGTCGTGAGCGTAGAGGCTAATTATCTCGGTGCGTCTCGTTATTTGCGATCGCAACTCTACCGTGGAAGGGGGATGATGTCCCTCGGGCGTGATTGGCCGCCGGCTGTCGAGTACCGAGGCCGCCCATTCATTAGCATCCTGGATAATCACTCGAGTTCCACCGGCGAGGAGGATGTTATGACAAAAATAGGATAAACACGATCGCATCATCGTAATTTTCAATCATTATATATGCTTTCATTTTTATTTTATTTCAAAAAACGGCCTCATTTTTTAAAAAAATACGATTCAAGAAGCGAGAAAAAAAACATCGAAGACAAGATGCCTTCGAAGAGAAGGTGAGAGAAAGTCTTTTGTATCGATATTTCGTTTCGCTCGAATGATCGTCGTCGCGAGAGTCCCGATCTGATAAAACGATAGAGCGGTATATGTGGGTACAGAAGACCCTGCGATTCTGACAAAATAGAGAGGAAAAGTCTTCCCGTGAGTATGAATCTGGTAGATTGCTTTCGTCTATACTTCGGCGCACCTACTTCATTCCGTTTCGTATATATCGTTTCTTTCGTACTTTTCGTATTTTTTTTTTTCTTTTTTTTTTTCATCTTCATTCGACCGTTTCGTGATATAGCATCCGAAGATGTGTATATATGTATGTAGGTAAATATGTGTGTGTGTAACAACGGCAACCTCGTTACAGTGTGCAATTTCCTCGGTTCTTTTCATTCATCACCGCCTTCACCGGGCGTATCCTTCCGCGATAGCGCTCACTACCTGTAACCCACACCTCTTTGCCGTGTGTATATACGTGTAGTGTAAGTAACAGCGTTGGAAACTTACGATCTTTAGGTACCTTCCAGTTTCAACTACAAGTATCTAGTAGTAGGACCGCGAGAACGAGAAAGTGGAACGCCCAGTATCTCGGGAAAGAGTGAACGTCTCTTCCCTTCTTTTCAATCTAATTTGAAGACTCTCTCGCTATGAGTCTCTTGCCTCTGAGTCTTATCTCGGAGGCTCTCCGATGGCACGCAAGTCGAGCGAACGACGACGAGATCGAGTTAAAAAATCGAGTTTAAAAAATAAGAGCTAAATGAAGAATAAGTTCTCAAAAGCGGAACTTCAAAATGGAGTCTTCGTTGCGAAAATATTCTTTGTCGTTTAAAAAAAAAAAATCTCCGCTTTTTTTTATCGTCTTTTTTATCATATCATTTTCGCCCCCTTTTCATCCATTCCTTTAAAAAAATGTATCACTTTTCGTCTCGATAATTCTCGCGACGAATTCATTTTACCGATAGACAGTAATAGCCGATGGAACTACTGTTCGTTACGCTTGTTCTCGAGTAGCCGATTCATGCATCGGCACGTAGTAAATTCGGCTGTGTAGTCACGCGTGAGCCCTTTATGGCAGACACGCCCTGCGACCCCAAAGTCCGAGCAAAACGCGGTATAATCGAGTCGAAAAGGTTAGCCCCCGCACCACGCGACGGTCTCGTTGAGAAATTCTCTAACGAGGCAATTCGCGATGGACGTTCGAAACGAATGGAGAAACGTGAATCGAAGGGGATGAACGAGAGTGACGCCGAGTTTGTGTAGAGACTGGTTGCAGGGAGGGAGGGGTCGCTATCGAAGCTCTCGCGCTTTCGCTAACTGTTGCACACAGTCCTTCGAACTTTTCAGTCATAACAGGGGGAGAGAAAGGACCCTGAATGCTGGCGCCTGCGACGAGGGATGATGGGGTGGAAATGTGCTGCCGCTTACACGTCTCTCTTTCTCCATCCGACCCTCAAACCGAACGTACATACAGTATACTATAACATATATGTATACCTTGGCGTGAGACGGCTGCCAGTCATTTCCAGAGAACGGGAAGTGAAGAACGATGGAACGAAAGAAGAGAAGAAAAAAAAACGGTTGAGAGTGCCTAAAAAATTTGGAAGCGTGACGCTGAAGAAAGGAAGGAGATGATGAAGAGAAACGAAGAGAGAACGCGTTTCTCGAACGACAGAAGCGAAAGGCAAGCGAAAGAGAATGGAAAGGAGGATATGCGCGGAGAGTTTGCCAAATTAGAGACGATCGTCAATTAATCCCATCTCTCTGAAATAGGCGTTTGACTGCCTCACATTTAGACGAACTCCCGAGAAATCTTATAGTCTGGTTCTCTCGACTTTATAATTACTGAAACTGGAATAACTGCTTCTCAACGCGTTCTTTTTGCGATTGTCTGCAGACACATATCTGCTCTCGGAGAAGAAGTTGACTTGGTTTTCTACAATGTTTGCTGGAGAGTGTCGGAGAAACTGTAACGAAGTCCGATCCGCCCTGTCGATCTTTATAATCTTTCTGCGATGGAAAGTACCGCGAGTCGTAAATCAATTACTGAGCAGTTGCATAAGAGCATTTGACGGGTCGTACCGTCGAAAGTAGAGCAATGGCAATTTTTTTATTTTTACACAGTCATCGGGAGGGTCAGTTGATATTTTTCTTGAAGGCCGAAGGGACTGATGGGAGGGTTAAAGCCGAATGGCAGAAGCGAAGGCGCTTTAAGCGCGTCGTAGAAAACCCGCTTTCCGCGGACATTGTCGGACGATTATTCGAGAGAAGTCGAGGGATAGAGAAAGACGGAGAAAGCTGCTATGCGGATAGTAGATGTGGGATGAAACGGAGAACGGTTGGACGAGTGCGGCAGGCGAGACTTTACGATGAGGAGCGACCGCGCGCGCCGCGGTATCCGGCCAACCAGAAGGGATATGAATCCCGGGGAATAAAAGTAGATTGCCGTGTGCTGGCATCGCGGTCCCACGCGCTTAACCGCGCACCGGGGGAAACTCCCCTACACGTCAAACCCTCTCTCCTCTGCTGTTCCATCGCGGGTTTCCAACAGTTTTTACGACCTCGGCGCCGTTACGGCGCGATGTCTGCGGATCTCTCTCGCGATCACGCCTCTCATTCCTCTATTTTTCCACTGTCTCATCCCTTCTTTCACGTGTTTTTTTTTTTTTGTTTTTTTTTTTATCTATTACTGAACTTGTCTGATTCTTCCGTAACACTTGACGTATTCTTTGCTTCATTATTAATATATATTTCTTTAAAAAATTGGAACAGAATTTAAAGCATACGATGGAATTGAATTCTATTCATTGTACCGATGGTTTTGTGCAATGAGAATAACGATTTTATGGACATAGAGATTTTATTTAATGTTTATTTACACTTTATTTGAAAGTTTGCAGACATCTATGTCCGGTTGAATTATTATATTGTCATATATTGGAGAATTGACATTTTTCTGTGAGCGAAAAGATCGAAGGAAGTTCTATTAATTAGTCGGCTTTGGCGGCCGATCTTCGAATGATATTGCATATAAGGATATTAGAGTAACGATGAAAATATAATATCGGGGAGTTATATGCGTGGCGTAGTGATATTAGGAAGTAATTAAAGAGTAAAATTGACGGTACATGGGATTTACGAGGGGGAGACGAGAGAGGTAGAGGTCTGGTCGCGAGACGAGAACGACGCAGCTTGTCAGAAGATGGGAATGAGCGAACGAATAAGGTACTTAATTTCATAAGGATCTCTCTCCCGACTGCTAGAAGGTAGAAGAAGATCGATTCTAAGAGAAACGAGAAAAGTAGAAGCGGCAAAAGTATAGTTATAGTATGGAAGCGGCAACGATAGCAATAGAGGAGTTTCTCTCGCTCGCTGGAGCAACGCAGCAGCCGCCGTTAATAACCCAGACGAGAGCACGTCTGGCGGTGTAGCGGCGGAGGCGGGTTTCTCTCGTGGCTGTTGGTGTTCTCGTCTATCTGCGACGATTGCATTAAATAATTTCGTTGGTTATCCTCGCACCAGTGAGTGTAGGAGAGACTGTACCACGCTACTTCTGTAAGTTTTATCGACCGGAGTCTGCAACTCGCGAAAAATTGCTCCAGTTTTTCAAATTTTGTTAGCGTAAAAATTTCGGAATGTTCTTCGATGTTATTTTCAAAGACACGAATTCATTTTCATCTGAAACATCGTATATGAATCCTGATAAACCCTTTTGGAGGAAATCATGGACTTTATTACGATTTGTCGATTGAGGAGCGTTTCGAAGGCTGTAATTTCTATAATGTTTATTATGTATTGATATGGCGTCTTATCAATGTTGTTTACATCCTACAGTTTAGATTTTACGTAGTTAAAAGTTTTAGATTTTACGTAGTTAAAAGTATAGATTTTTGAGAAACTGACGGTACGATAAAAAGCTGCTTTCGGCTGTTTTTCTTAACATCGCGTGACATTTTTTGCACCCAAAACTGACCGACAAACTGTTCGTAACTAAGTTGTGGATGGGGTGAGAAATCTTATTCCCGGAGACCTACAAAGGGTTCGATGCTGTTGAGGTATAAAAGTTAATCCACCATCGCGAAAGTCAATCCCATTCCATTTGTTTCTACTTTAATCGATCAATTCTTTTGCCTTTAACCGCGTCTCTCGCCATTCCAAAAACTGTCATAATATTTGACTTTAAAATGGTTAAAGTTCGGATGTTTGCACCTCAGCGCTAAGCTCGTTGGAAGTCTCGAGGATTTTGTATACCTATAAGTTCGTTTAAAAGTACCTTCACGTACATCGTACGTTCTCACAGGCGTCCAAAAACCTGCTGTAGCCTCGATATATATCCGCATTGCGAAGATTTACTTTCAACGTAAAGGTACGAGTGAAAGGATCGCGACGACGGGTTCTCGGACCATCGCCACCCTATAGTAACACCCAAGCAGCCTCTCGTACAACCCTCGTGTATATAGTATACTATATACACGTTTGTGTGCGTTATAGTTCGTATAACGTAACCGTGCTTCGTCGCTTGCTCGGGGGTCTCGCTCGCTAGAGAGCTTCCACGACACGAAACGGATGATCGAGCACCACTGACGCGGTAGTACCGCCGGTTTGGGGTCGGAGCCGGCTGGCCATGGCGTGCTGGGGATGATTAATGCTCGCCGACGCTCTCTCGCCTCACTCCATTTCGTTCTCTGACCCCCTTAAGCTACATTCACAATGGGAGAAGGGGGAAGGGGAAGAAAAGTTAAGACTACCGAGATGCAAGACGCAGAAAAATGCAGAATTCGATTTTACGTATTTCACGAAAAAATTGCATCGACAGTTTTTTTCGTGATAATTTGCATCAAAATTCAAGAAAAATTTAATATTGATGTCTGGCATTTTTTTTTCATCCCATGTAAAATAAGTGACATATTCACAATCAGCAAAAAAAAAATTGAATAGAACAATTTTACAGGATAAAGAAATACGAATGACAAAATTTTAAGACAGCGAATTCTAATAACCATTGTTGCGAAAGGTTAGGATTTTCTTGTAAGTGACTTTAAAACTCCGAATTATTGTTTATATAGATCGCCTTCGCTGTTTGATTTTCTCTTATATATACTTTTGCCTTCACACTGTCTCTTGCCTTCCCGCAAACCAACATGAATCTCTTGCTAGTAGATATCGCATCGGCATAGAGTAGGCACGTGGCGCCGACGAGTCGGCGCTCCGACTCATTTGCACGCACAGGTGCACCTCGCGATCTTAGCTATCCAACCCCTCCAACAAGAGTTTTCATATTCCGAAACTCGCTCTCGCGCCGACGTAACACCCTCTCCAGACGCCCCCATCCCATTTCCGTTGTAACAAAGTTACAAAACCCCGGCATCGTTCCATCATCCCGCAACATCCGCGTATCTACGGTCGGAGTATAGCGCTCGGAAAACCGTATATAAGGAAATATTCAAATATTTTATCAAATTATTTTTCACACTTTCGTGACATTGTAAAGCACCTAAATAGCGAAATTATTCGCGGAATATATTTAATATATCCGCGAAATAAATATTTACTCGCGGGACTATCGTATCACTACAAGACTAACGGCATATAGTTTAGCGCTCTTTCCATTTACTTGTATATCTCTTAATTAAGATCTGGAGTCGCGTGTCCCCTACCGATTAGTCGAACATCAGCGAACTGATATGTATATATTTATATCTGCATGTCTACCGTAAACATAAATGCACATCGATAGAGTCTCTCGGGAAGATAGTTGCAAAACGCGTACTTAAATTTCATCCTTTGTCTATCCATTCATATCTTTAGTCGTTAATTACATATTGAATACGAATAATTACATACTGAATTGCTGTTCAGAAATAATTTCGTTAATTTCATGAACGGTTTCCAAAATCGAACAAAACTATCTTAACTTACGATTTAATAAACAATTTTTTTAATCCGTCGAAAAAAAAAAATGTATTAAAATTATTTATTATTTTTACAAGTACTACAACTGTAACTAATGATTTTTAAAACATTTTATTTATATTTTATTATTTGTATAAAACGAACTCTTTTCTATCGATCTCTTGATCAGTTCAGTGTAAAAACTCTCCACAAACTAAGTCCCTCGTAAAAAACTCCCAAAAACCATTCTGATACCATCCCATTTTCCACTCGTATCTTCTCCAACTTGTTTCTCGTCTCCAAATTCATATCTGCAGTCCACAATAATTCAAAATGATACGTGACTATGGTAGTGTTTAAAAAAAAAACCTTTCGAAGCTCTCAATAGTAACTATTATCCTTTGGTCCAGTAGGACGTGGGATGCAGGATGGTGAGCGTTAGCATAGATAGTGCCAGTTGCACGGAAGATGGCATAGCAAGGTGGATAGCGAGATGTAACGGGGATGAACATCGGCAGTTCTGCGGGTCCCAGTAGATACGTTCTATAGGATATCTACTGGAAATGTGCGGGCTGAAGCTTGGGATATATAGAACGGAAGAGAGAGTGAGTAAGAGATAGTGAAAACGGTCGTAGAACGGAGATGTGTGCATAGGGGGTTGAAGCACAGGCGGTACGGAGAAAGCTATAGCGTTTGCGTCGGTGGCAGAAGCAGAGAGAGAGAGCTTTGGTGGTATAGAGGGATCCTGGGGGGGGGGGGAGCCTGCCGGGCCGTCGTTGGTGGCGGTAACGCGATAAACGGATTAACGGCGGAGCTAGAACCCCGGAGCCCGGAGTTCGGCGGTCGGGCGAGGCGAGACGAGACGAATGGGCGAGAGGAGGTGTAGCGCGGTACGGTGTGGCAAGGCCGCTTGGTAGAGAGAGAATACGAGAGGGATGTAGTGAACGCAAAGGGATGAAGCGAGAGGATGAGAGATCCATGCGCGCCGGATGAGGGTGAGCCGGACGGCGAGAGTCGGAGGGTGGTGGTCGACTAGGCGAACCGTGAGGGCTGCAGTGGCGGCGGGATGTCACGGCATCGCGCGTTGCCCGACACTTCTCTCATCCCCCCACATTCAACGTTTCTCGCGCTCTTCTATCCCCCATTCTACCCTTTCCTCCCCCAACCCTTCCCACTTCTGCATCCACCACATGCCACAGCGGCAACTACTCCACTGAGTTCTTTCCTACCGATGCACACACACACACATATAGATAGAAACGACGAGAGAAGCTCTCTCGACTAGAGAGAAGTTACCACTACCCCTTGGCAACGACAACGACCCCGGGACCAGTTGCGACGTCAAAGATTTTTCGTTTTACCGAATAACGAGAGAAGGGAATCAGCGTCGGAAGACACGTACAATTCGCTATGGAGCTACCAAGCGGCAACTGAAGCTCACAGAGCCAGTGGATTAGATATGGAGCTTCGAGATATTATTTCGGTAAAATAAGCTTTTTTCCGAGGGAAACGAAAGTGGTGTGGACTTTCAGACTTCGGAAATCAGGGGACAGCAAAAATGGCACGAAATCGAGATGAGAGAAAGAAACGGGAGAGGAGCAAAGATGTGAGCAGTTGAGAAGGTTGGGCGCGTAAAAGCCACGTCTGTTAGGCTACAAAGTCGTTTGTTTACTTGTGGTGGTAGATAAATATGAACAACCGATCGGGACCTCGATATTTGCTCATTTGAGTAAATTTCGGCCTTTTTCTACGAATTTCTCGCATTCTTATTTTCCTCTCGACGTTTCATGTAAAAAAAAAAATAACGACGAAATGTCTCTGTAAGGGGAAGAAGTGGAATACGATAAATTCTGGGAATTTATTAGAAATTGAGAGGACTTTGCTGAATTTGATAGGTACTTCGTGCGGAGCTGTTCGCTAATTGATAGGTTTTCATTATGGAGAATATTATTTTAGGAGAATGTGTGTCAAGTCATATAGAATGTATTGTTCAGCGAGAACGTCTCGTATACGTATATATCGAGCAATCGAATCGTAAATTTACTAGTCGACGTTGTGCGGTGGACGCGCGCGCTATCGAACAGCATTATGTTCAAGTGGAAGATCTTCTCTCTACTCGTTCGGCGTTTGGCGAGTGTCTCGAGTAGTGACTATCGATCCCAGTCGCATATCGAGAGCAATTTCGTCGCGGTCATAGATATACATACTAACCCCTTCGTACGAAGTACTCTATCTATCTACCTATCTATGCCATTAACCATATCGACGATATGTTACTTTGACTCTCGACATACATAGATCCAAAGTCACGGACCCCTACAGCGACGCTTTGCAACATGAGAAGATGAAGTGACGTTGTGTGACGTTATGCGATTGTGTTGATGCAGAAAATCGGAAAAGTCTAAACATATGATAATGATAACGACTACGTAAGAAATGTTACGTGAGGACATCTTTAGTGATGTTTTTGGATGCAAAATGTCCCCGAAAAACGTTACGGCTCTTCCGGGAATTGAGTAAAAAAAATGCAAAGTGTCTTCAAAAAGTGTTACGCCCCTTTTGGGAATTGAGGAAAAAAAATGCAAAGTGTTCTGAAAAAACTTTACGACACTTCTGAAAATTGAGTAAAAAATGGAAAGTTCCCCTAAAAAGTGTTATTGCCCTTCTGGAAATTGAGTGAAAAAGTGCAAAGTGTCTTCAAAAAGCGTTGCGGCCTTTTTGAAAATTGAGGTAAAAATTCAGTGTCCTCAACAAGAGTTACGGCTCTTTTGGAGGGATTTAGAATAGAGGGAAGGGGAGGGGTTGGTAGTCTGTGATTACGTATCTATGCATTATAATAAAATTATGAATTATTTAAAAAATTATAATAAAATAGATTTTTTCGAAAAATATTCGATTTTCGATATTTTTAGACAAATATATCTTTGCTCCCGAATTACGAGAAACCCCACAGCGATCTGTTATACCTACAAAAAAAAACACAGCATACTTGCCAAAGTTGTAGGGACGTTTTTTTCGAACCCCCAGAGAACGATGAAAAACATCAAAAAAGCATTAGAAAGGCATTGATCGAGCTATTTTTTTTTTTTTTTTTCCAAAAAACCGTAAGGGTCAACCAACGTTTTCATCCCCATATCTCCATGTATTTATCTCCCGTTCGGTAGATATCCAATGCATATTTTAACCCACAGAAAAATGGGACACCGGCGATCGTCAAAAAAACATGATTTTTATTTTTAACGCGATTGAAGTTTCTCGTAAACAACTTCCGGCTTCGATTTAATATAACAACTGCACCGATCATTATTGGCACAACAAATTCGACAAAAATTAAAAGTAAACGCGATCCAAGTAAAAAAAAAAATATATCTAATTACAACCACCGTATTTTCATGTAATATTAAGAACAATGCGTGTTCATGCAGTATTAACCTTTGCATGTACTTCGTGTACTGTAATCTACAGTATACACATATATCGGCGATATGTATATACTATAACCGGGTGAGCGTATAATATAACGAGCGAAAGAGGGAGACCGAGGCGAAACGAGTGCGTGGTTAGCTGCGTGAGCGTTCCGCGCGGTACGTGCATAGCTCGTTATCGGAGGATTTCGCACGGCGGGTATATAGGATACGGATCGTCTGCACGAGAGCCGTGTGTGCGCGCGCGGCTTGCGGGGGCGTTATAGAGTTGGAACGCGTTGCTTGCGCGCGGGTCGACTCTCCCGAGAGTCAACGGACGTCACGCGAAAGCCATTAAAGGCGTGCAGTAGCAGCAGCAGCAGCAGCACTCGGTATTTCGCTCTCTTCGACGTCCCTTCCGCTTGCACGCCCCCCCTCCCCCCCATCCGCGCTCTACTTATCCAACCCCTCGATATCTTCGTCTCGCTCCGTTCTCGTTTTTCTTTCATCCCTCTTACGTGCTCCGTGCGCTCTCGTTTCCCATTCCCTTTACTCAACTCAGCAATACAATATTACACGCGAATGTTCGCTCGCGCGAGTACTGCATGTTATACGCTATACCCATTATTGCATGTCGTACATTCGAACTCTCAACGTCCTTATCGCGAGCTTTCGTTGCGTATTCGCATAGAATTCACGTTTACGCACTGCTGCGCTCTGTTACGCGTTGAAAATTCTCACGTGTGTTTCTCACTACAAGCGAACTTCAGGAAACTCAATATTGCATCTGGTAAATTTTATCTTCAATTACAAAGCTGCATACGGTTTCGATCGCTCGATTCATCGAATTACATTGTAAAAATCGCTTATTGATCAATTTTAATTTATTACGATTTATTTTTTGACGATACTTCACTCAAATTTTGTTTAATAAACTACTCGAAAATTAATTTCAATTTCATAACCTAAAATATCATTCAAAACGAAATATATATGTTTAGAAATTCCCTGCAATCGGTACGATTTCGTGAATAAGAAAAACAATATAAATGCACAGTGGGTGTACGCGTTGCGCGAAGAGAAAAAAAAAATCCCGCAACTGCACGAGGTAAATTCGAAGCCGCCGGTAGGATTAAAATAAAACTTGGAAAGATCGAAGAATGAGAAAAAATAAAATAAAAGCGAGTAGCATCGGAATGAGAGTCTGGAAGAGCGAAAGGACGCAGGATACGGAGGGGAGAGCGGAGAAAAGCCCCTCTCGGGCTATTCTCTCGCGTCTTCTCTCGTGAAAGCTCTGTGGAAGGAAAAGCCTCGATGGAATCGAGGATCCTTTCCGTTTGGTACGTATATACGGAGCGGTTCTTTCCGCGAGAAGCACGAAGGATACCAGAGAGCTCCGGGGGATCGAGAGAGCGACGGGGCTGGTTTACGTCCTCGTTATATTATACTCCAGCCGCTACTCCGGAGCAGAAGCATAAGGAGAACACGGTCGGTTCAGAGCTCTCGCAGTGAGACGATCCTGTCGAGACTCAAGGCGAGAGACCCGCGCGCTCTCGGTATCCTCTGTATGCCACTGGCAGAAGCGAAAGCAGAAGCAGCCAGAAGCATCGGAATAGAGCGGAATAGAGCGGAACAGCAGCCGAGCAGCCAGCTCCCTCGAATCCCCCGGGCTTTATGTATACACATATATTATATACACATACATACAGTATATATATGTATATATACATACACATTCGCGAATGCCTGGCGTTTCCCCGCCCGCAGCATGAGACCGTTGCGCTGTGTGTGATTATTCACATGTGTATATACGCTTCCGCGTGTACATGAGGCGTACGATACGTTGGTGAACGAACGAGGAAAGAGAAGCCGTGGAAAAACGAAAAAGTAAAAAAAAAAAAAAAAACAAGAAACTCCGAGCAGTGACGACGGTGATATACATAGTAAATGCCGAGCTGTAGGTAGTAGAGATATTATATCTGCAGTACCTGATACTCGCAGGTATTCTCCATTCCATACGCCGATCTCGTGTATTTACTTCGATATTATTATTATTATTATATTATTATTATTTTGTATTATTAATATTGTTTATTTATTCGATAGATTTATACCTTTTATATGAGAAAATATTTTTTAGGGAATAAATGACGATCGACGTTGATAGGTCAAGTATATTGACGCTACTCGTTTCATTTTTAACTCTGTTGCGTGTCGGAATTTTTTTTACTGCGTACACGCAATTTACGATGGGTTATGGTTTCGAATTAATTAATTATAGATTCGGAGTTTTGGTGTTTCGTTGATATTAATGAAAAAAATTATTCATAAGGTCTTTTCATTTTTTTTTTTTTTACGGAGGCGTTTGCCTGCGTCATGAAAATCGTAGTACACGCGAACGCTATACGTATACGCAATGGAGCTTTGCGCCATATTTTGCTCTGCGGAACAGAAAGACTTATCTTATGCCATTTAATGTTTGAAAGTATGTGGTATGCAGCCTTCTGCTTCTTAGCAACCGATATATCATCGGGGGACGCGGTGTATCGACGTGTGACGTTGTTAGATACAGTGCATCGCTATATCTGTGCCGACTATGCGCTCAAAGAACGAAAGGGGTCGACGAGAGGGAGGAAGAGGATGACGAAGAGGCGGAGTGCTTGACGCGCGTGACCCTCGGCAGTCGCGTGCGCGTCTGCTACTCCGCACTTTTACTCTCTTCCTGTTTCTATCTTCTTCGTCCATCTTTTCGACGCTCTCTCTCTCGCGCTCACGCGTACGAGTACATTGACGCAGATATAGACGCGAGCAAAACTCCTTTCATCGCATCTCTTCCCCGTTCTCGACATACTTACTTATTGTCACTATATATGTATATTTATATCTATCTTTGGGCATTGCACTTGCCAATTCCGTCGCAGCATGAAGCATCGGAAGGCTCGCGCTTACTTAGGCGCAAAACATATATATCCATTCTCTGTTTATCGAATTTAGAAAAATCAGGAAATCATTTTTTTTTTTTTCAAATTAATCACATTATTCAAAAATACCGAATAGAATATATAAAAAAAGTTTTTTTTTTTCGTCGTAAATAACGAATTGATCGCAACAACAAAAATCGTAGTAAAAAAAATTACACTAAATTAAAATATTTAATTTATAATAATAATAATAATAAATTAAGATCGTGACAATATTGAAAATAACTAAATCGATATTGAAATTCGGCATCTGGAAAGTTCCAACGGAATGTACTTCGGAGTGAAAGGTTCGGAAAAATGCGGGAAATTCTATGGGGACAGCATGGAAAACCAGCATAACGAGTATATGCGTCGAGGATACGCGTTGGCTGCAAATGTATAGCTAGTGGGTGTAACGACCCATATCGGCACGGAGAAGACCACCCTGAGTGGCTCTCGCGCGCTGCTGTAGACTAAGTGCGGCTTCTGTAAACGGCTGCGGTTGCGGCCCTATCGTGAAAGAGCGTAGGCCTTCGCTCGTCGTTATAGCGTACGCCGATGTACAAGTGATCGTGTGCGTACGTACGTTCTTCGTTTCACACACATTAAAATGCGAAAGTGTTAGCGAGCCGCTCGTCTGACTTCGCGTGTAACTCGGTAAAAGGCTCCGACGACCTCATGCAACGTTACTTCGAGGAGTTTACCCCGATATGCAGCATTCGCGGTATATAAATAATGCTTTTACCTTTAACAACAATTTGTTTTTCGCAAATATCCTTAATTATTTTTCGTAATTTTACAAACATAAAAACGAAAAAAAAAAAAATTTGATTATCACGCAAGAGACGAACGAACATTTTTTATATGATAATCAACTTTACGGAATCGGTAAAATCGGTCGGGTCGGTCGGCTTTCGATCAGAAGAATCGGAATTCCGTGTTATTTTCACGAAATTTTATTTATTTATTTACCCATTTTTACTGTTGCGACTTTGCTGATGCAATTTGGATGAAGGAATGTTAATCAAGAAATAGCGCGATCTTTACATACGCGAAGAAAAATATTTCTGAACTTTTATCGCGCCGCATACGTTCGTATGCATGTATAACAAGAGCGCCGAGAGTTGAGGAATTACCTAAGTCATTTCCTATCGAAGAAAATAAATCAATTCGCGAAGTTTTAATGATAACTATTCACAAATTAATTACTCGTAAGGTATAAATGATCGTTTCGAGTTCTCACTTTCCAGAGTAAAGAGAATTCATATTTCAAGAGTAACAGTATCGCGAAGGCACTTTGAATTCTTCGAATGTTTCATCGATAAATATCGCCGCGTGTGTATAAAGTCTAATGACAAATGCGTGAAATACTTTGCGTATCGTATTGTCAGCCGATTGGTCAATTTAACAAATCGATGCATTGCCGCTGCGTATAAGTGGAAAAATATAAATACGAGAAACCGTATTAGCCGATTGCGTTCCGATCGTCGAGAGTGTTCGATCGTCACGAGAAGGTCTCGCCATGCGAGTTCGAGTTTTGTATTATATATAGATATATATACAGCGTTTGGCGAGAATCATCGAGGAACATAGCAAATGGCGAGGCCGGTCCCCGATAAGAAGTGGT
Organism: Cryptus armator; assembly: GCA_963971235.1. Lineage (NCBI taxonomy): Eukaryota > Metazoa > Arthropoda > Insecta > Hymenoptera > Ichneumonidae > Cryptus > Cryptus armator. The sequence goes on along the minus strand of OZ020239.1, from coordinate 9,783,090 downwards.
AGTTGCCAGGCTGCGCTCAGACCTCACGTTCCTCTCCCGTGGCGGACGCGAAACTCTCTACGGCTCTTTTAGTAGTATACATATACTACCGGTAGTATATCTCTCTTTCGTTCCCTCTCTCGACTACGCATACGAGAGAGCGATCAGCTCCGCGTTTGTTGCTCCCACAGCGGGGGCCTCCAACGATAGATAAGATAACTCCCCGACCTCGCGCGCGACATTACTCGACCGCTGTGTGCACTCCGACGTTTTCCCCTCTCGTGCGTCGTGTATTTGCCGGCGCGCGTTTGTATACCTACGCATAATCCCGCCACCCACGAGCGCTTACGCCTTCGCGCCTTTCGGCTCGTGTGCGCGCGTAAGCGCGATATTAGCGCTCGTAAATTTCACGAATTATAATCATCGTATATATGACTGTATCTATAACTATAGATATGTTTATGGGAACTATAGATATATCTATATGTATAGAGAGGATTGGGAGTCTCGGAAATTCGTCAGATCGACTCGGAGGAGTGTCCGACCTCCGATGGCGCAGAGCGCCCGTTTGGACTCCGAAACCCGAACGTTGTTTTAGGTATGTATCGGGTAGTCTATGCGCGTGTAAGAGCATACGTAGCAGTCGCGGACCGCTCGGCTCATTGGACCCGCCGCATAATTAATGGGGAGCATAAACTCTGCCTGACGCTTCTATGCAAATGCGACGCCGGAACCTACGAAGCGTTGTGGATACTGTATCTACTATATATATTATGGTATACGTGCGAATGCGTACGTGTGTATCGAAAGGCTTCGACAGTATGCGAGAGTCCGATCCTCCATCTATCTCGGGAATTTCTCTTTGAAGGTATTAACGCATTCGCGTTATACGCAAAATGTTTATATAACTACCTATTATATGGAGACGATATCGATACGGATTATCATTTCGATCGCTATAGTTATTATTTGCGCGCATATGGGATAACATTTTTTTTTTTTACTCATTCAGAGGGTTTCCTTTTTCTATCGATCGGTGAATCCTTTCATTGCCTTCTCTGTAATTATTTTTATCGATGAAATTTCTCTTTGAAGATATTGCGATGTATGCAATTCTTTGTTTCTTTGTATCGTATATCGTATCGTAATGTCAGTAGATATATTAATTATAATTTTGATTGCTCATTATTATTATTATGAATAAACTGTAAATAATTTTTTCCTAATTTGTAGATTTTCTTAAAATCTTTTTTTTTTCTTTTTTCGTCGTTTTTAATTTGATTTTTTTTATATGCGGATTGATTGGTTACTCTTTACATTTCTCTCGGAATTTAATGTGTAGAAATATATTCTCGTACAGTAAGACCAATAAATCGGTGACAATGGCTCTCGTGAATGCCATATACGGTGGTATAACGTGCGATGCGCTGTTACGTATGCATTATTAAATGCGCGATTATTCTCAGCGAGATCCTCACGCGCGCTCTCGAGACCCTCATTGCTCTTGTCGCGCGAGTTGCACAGCCATCAGCTACCGGGGAAAACATACTTCCTCCGGGTTACAATTCCCGAGGGAAACGACAGCCACCGCTAGGCGAGCGACCGAGATCGATGCCCGAGTAAATAATTCAACGTGCAACGATCGTATCTCTTCCGTTGTTACTAGACGCGGAGGAGAAGAGCGGAATCGAGAAAAAAAAAAAAAAAAAAAAACCTCGCGAATGGCCAAACGCGCCGCTGATACTCCCGCTGTTCGGCTCTTCGATCGCTCTCGCTGGCTCGGTGACACTTTTTTTAAAAGCTTTTTATCCCCCGTTTCCCTTTTTTTTTCTCTATTTTCATCGGAATCTGGGACACGTACTGTACACCTCACAGCCGTCATCGGCGCGGTTCGGTCTGCGGTGCGCAAAGCACAACGTTAGCCGCAATGTTTGTTGAAAAATAAAAATTCGACAACAGTTCGACGATAATTAAAAAAAAACCATTAACTACTAAAAAAAGTTCAGGAATTTTATCGTATTTTTTTATTATCTATTTTCTTTAGATTTGTCTGGTGTTTTTTTTTTTTTTTTTTCACTTAACCATTGAATATTTTCGGAATTTTTAAAAATATGTTTGGATACAGCGACGCATTGTAACTATACGCTATAGGTATGGTAAATACATGGTAGAGAAGAGGGCAGAATTATTCGAGGTGAAGCTCTGTCCTTAACTGGCATCGGGTCGCATGTAATGGTCGAAAATAAGGATAATAATGGCGCCGGGTTACTGCAAGGGAAACGTGAGGACGCGCGCGGTCGGCTCGCGGGAGGGCCGCGAAGTCGTGCGTGCAATTTACAGCAGCAATGCGCGGAGGCTTTTCGCACATACTAGCAGTATACAAGTGTCGAATACATTGTATAACACATAAAACTTCAACATTTGCCGAGAAGTTTCGTGTGTACGTGCAATTGTAGCTACTGAAACAGCGGCAACTGTGGGTTTCGTAACTGGTATAGTGTCCGTTGCGCGGCTCGCCAACCACTATCGCGCGCGCGAGCGGAGAGCAGGGGACACAGAAGAGTCAGGCAGTAGAATGAGGCAGTAACAGCATCGGCCGAAGTAGAGAGGACGGCCCGAGCGAGAAACACAGAGCCGGGCGAGCAGCTCGCCAAGCCACCCAGTCGGTTGGGTCATTATGACTGCTGCCGGGGATAGCGCCAACGGGCTATGCATCATTAATGGTCCTCGTGCCACTGCCAGCCACCGCTCTCCCACGATCCAACGAACGACCCGCAGCCGCGGCACCAGAAAGCTCGAGGCTCACCGAGAGACTAGGCGACTCGCGCACACATGTACAACGCAAACACACAGAGAGAGAACACGACGTGCCCGCATTTTCATAATTTCCTATACTATACGTAACCCACCGTGACCGCGAGACCGAGAGCGAGTGGATTTTCTCTACCGCGTATATATGTTCGAAAAAAAAAAAAAAAAAATTCGCAGCATTTTTTTTTACCGTCCTGTAGCCTCGTATTCTGTTGCATTACGGACGTAACATACAAATTCGGTGTATTTTTTTTTTCGTCTCGTCACAATCCAATTTTTTTTTTTTTTTTACCTCAGTAGAAAAAGACGCGACGAAATATATCCCGTAAACCAAAAATTGTTAAAAAATAATAAAAATGAAATTTCATCGATTTTTTTTAATCGGCAAAAGAGTTTCTATTAGTATTTTTTTTGTTTAATCAAAACTCATAGTTAATTTTTTCTCTTCCTATGAACAAAAAAACCGAAACAGCAAAACTTGATAGAGTATTTTTTAAAAAAAATTAATATAATTGAGTTGCGTCTGATTCAGCATTTTTTCGATATAATTCATCGAAATAGTGCCATCGCTTCGATTATCAGGAACACGGATAACATTAACACGTGCAACACTTTTAATTTAAAAAAATCAGCCCTTCAACAACTGTCGCTATAATCGAAGAAAATTCATAAATAAAACATCGCGATAAACTCGTTACATGCGTTATAGGGGACTTTGATGTACGCGGAACACGTACATAGCAGCCGGTTAACAGGTAGTTGATTCGTATTGCCAGACGTATCAACGCACGTTATACATGTAACATTATATGAAATATACATATATGTATACATATATATATACCTATACATACCACTTGTACATAGTATACTGTAATATACCAGTAGTATGTATAGACGAGAGCAACTGCGGCTTCCCGGCATTTTCCGTGATTACAGTCTACGCGTTGGCCGGGTCTCGCGCGCGAGTCCGGCTCTGCATTTAAGGGTTAACGTTGGATATTACCAGCATTATACGCGCCAGCGATGCTAGTCCACTTAGTGAGGATAACCCCGTTAAAGTTACGCGGACCGCCTATATACTTTCAACCGACTCGATGTTCACCGTCTATATCCCCGTTCCGTTCCCTTTGCTCAGTATGGTACTATTTCCGCTTCCTCTATCCGTTTTACAACCTATATCAGCATTTCTGTATCGATTGCCGAGAAACAGAAGGACCTATACGACTTCGTTTAGTATGTTAAAGGATTTGCGATACGCCCTTCCGATTCATAGCAATTGATGCATCGATGCACTGCAGTGCTGTGTATGCGTGCGGATCATATCTGTATACCTCGAGTCCATCAGACTTGAGAGTCGAAGTGTAAGAGGATCGTAGCATGCGCACCTAACTGTACCGAGTATACGAAGAGCTACAGCTTGATAGGATTTTGCTAGGGGTCGTCTCCGACGCTACCTTCTCGCGTATTAGTATCTGTCCGTTGTGTAAAGTTGCGTCGTGCACAATGTACGTGGATACCGTACGAATGAATATAGCTGCGGCCGACTGTATAGTGATAGAAGAGCCCGAGACGAAAGGGCTTTTGGACATGAATGTTGCGATGGCGAAACATAACGGTGAAGGACGGTTGTGAGGCTCTCGGTTGCTCGGAACACAGAATAGAGGGTCGATACGAGCTTTTCCACGAGTTCTCTACCCAACGGGGATCTCTCTCTCTGTCTCTCTCTGTCTCTCTTTCTCTCTTTCGGCCGAAATGAGGAAGTATACATAGTGGATTCGCGCACATAGACCTCATATGGCTCTCGAAGCAATACTGCAGTTTCGCTGCCCCCCCCCCCTCCGCCCCGACTACTTCCGCTTCTCCGGTAACTCATATATACCTTCTAAATGCAGAATGTATCGTAGGCGCGACTATGTACTTCGATGAAATTCAGGATATTTGCCGGCCACGTGTTGAAATTGTGACGGCAAAGAAATAACGATTATCTCAGTACCGATCAATTATGATTCGTACTTATTAAAATGTTGAAAAATTACCGAAAATCCCAGGAATAGAGGAATAGCTGCGATGCCTTTTTGAGTTTTGCTTACCGGTATATTTGAGAAATAACGATAAACTCTCCATAGATGAAGTCTTCGATGTTTTTTTGGATTCTGCTTATCGCGATGTTGAAAAATGAAAGGAAAAAAACTAATTTTAAGGTAAAATATTGCCCTTTGATCTGTTTTTCGATGTCTTTTATTCCAATTGCGAAGATATGCAACTGTGAAAGATTATTAATTAGAAATCCCGACAAAGAAGAATATCTTCGATGTTTTTACGAATTTTGCTTATTGCAATGTGACAAAATGTACGATAAACTCTGTTTAGATTAAACCTTCCAATCTATTTTTCAATTTTGATTATTTGGGATATTTAATCCCAACAATGCGAAAAAAAAATCTTAAAATAGAATGTTCCGCTTATGGCAATTGTCGAGATATTTAACCGCAAAAATTTATTAACATTTCAAAAATAGTACGCCACGTAATCATTGATAAAAATATCACATAATCGAAATATTCAAGTTCATCGAAAGCGTAGGTAACGTCAGATTTACAATATCCTCAATGCTGCGGTAAATTGTCACTATTTTCGTAGCGCTACAGCTTATCTATTTTTACAGTTGCGACGCAGGTAAAACTATCTAAGTGACGGTAAAGTTGTAGAGAAAGTATTGCCAGTTGAAAAACACGAATCCGAAAATGTCGTATCTATTTCCGCGTCTGAACAGTCACTGTCTATATCTACTGCGATGTAGAGATCGTTGAATAGCCATATGTACCGAAGTTTCCGCATGAAGTCGAACTGTAGGTATCCTACAAACGTTCCGGAAACATTCCAGAAGTGCGTCCAACGCGAGTTCTCACTAATCCACAACGAGTACAGTAATATTTCCGTGAAAGATCTACATACGTTTATTCTACGAACGGAGATTCACCTTTCTACCATTCTATGTCAGCGCTATGTATAGCAGAGTCTCGCGTTCGGACTAATAGACTCAACTGCACGGATAACACGTGCATATATACGATATCTCGCTGCATACTTGTATGTGTATAACGAGGGAGGTGTCGCCCGCACGAACGTCGACTATCCGGGGTAATCTCGCGTGCAGATCGATGCCGAGATACGCGTGGCGCGACAAGTCCCGATGTAGAGACGGTGGAGGCCCCGCGAGAAAGAGGGTTGGATTGAAGGCAAAAAGTAATAAACTGCTGGAAAAGTTGGAGGCGAGAGACGCGGACGGAAGGTCGGTGTGTATGGACTTGTAACTCTCCGCCAGTAGTCGCGGCTCCATTGAACTTCCGACTATCAGAGAGCGAGAAAAACGTGACTTGTATGGTATTAGGGACACGGATAAGGATTGCAGTCACTGTGTGTACGCGTGACACTGTGTACACTTTACATTTGCATACTCCGCGCTATACAATCTCTGTACAGCGTACTGTGGGCTCCAGCTATACGCACGTGTGTATAATTGTACAGTAGAGTATCTCGCAAGTTAATCTTTAGCAAAAAGTGCAAAAAAAAGAACTGATAACTTTAAATGTCAAATTCTGTTTGTTTCACAGAGGTTAAATGATTGTTGCAAAGGAATGACTATTATTCGTACCCTTAAAATTTCCTAGAGACTGGAAAATCAGTGTTTTACCTCATTTTGCGATGCGTATAGTTATGATATGATCAGTTTCCGTATAGTTTTTGTATTTATTGTTATGAATGTTGTTATGAAGCAATAAAAGACGCGAAGAAAGAAGAACCCTTAAAATTTGCTTTTCCTTAAATCAAAGTGCTTTGAAAGGTGTTCACGTCCCCATATTTCGATGTGTTCTTTCGCGATGAAAACAAACTTCAGATCTGATTTGTCTCAATTTTTTTTTTTCTTTGCGGCACCCAATCGACGTTCAAATGAATCGACATAAAATCGCTTCAATATTGCGAATTTTTTTTTCTTTTTTTTTTCTCGATAGGATAACGTTACAAAGTAAAGCGTGTGATCTTCTCGCAAATTGCCTGTATATTTGCCTATATACATGTATCTATGAAATTGACAGCAAAAAACAAAAAAAAATGAACGGTCACTTATGAGAATGTCTACTGTACCCGAACATATTCGCCAGGTATACATAGTCCGTACTATACGCGTTATACTCGACGGTAGCTGACGGTGGGATACGGGAGTGTCGAGCCGGGCGCAGTGTCGAGCGGCTCGCGCGCGTTTGCTTGTACAAGTACCGATGATTACCCAGCACGTAGGGTACGTATGAGCTCGCGGCGTTGGCCTGGTCATGAGAGGCGCGCGAGGTTGACGGCGTGAGTGGGTGGATTCTCGAGGAGGGAAAGGTTGTGTTTCTCGCTCTATCTCGCTTCACTACCGATGTCGTTGCAGCGCGACACGATAGCGCATATACATACATATATATATATATATATACAGACACATATGCATATATATATAGTATATGTATATGTATAGAGAGAGAAACGCGGGGTCGGTTGTTGGAGTGTCGCGAGGACGGCGGAGAGAGGCGGCAGAGCGTAGCGTAGGTACTTGGTGAGGACGCAGCGGTAGCAATGCGCACGCTGCGGAAGCACAGAATTGTCCGGGGAAGGGACGGCATGTTATATACGATATGTATAGCATAACACTGCCACATATACATATATATATGTATATATACACATGCTGTGTACATTCTGGTATACGATAGAGCGTTGTAAGCTGGAGGACACGAAGGGCGAGAGTATAGCGCGAGAGGATATTAGAGAAACGCAACTCAGTGTGGAGCAACGCCGTTAATGAGCCTCGTCTCTTCTTGTAGCGGGTAATGCCTCGTCGTCGCGTTGCTGGTATCTGCTATAGCGCGTGGAGTTTTACTCCCACACAGAGACGAGACACTGCCACGTTGGTGATTGTATAAGAGAGCGCCAACATTTTAGATTAAAGTCACTGGGAACGTGCGTAGAGCCAACATGAAGTGCATATTCGGCGAAAACTAGAAGTTGGGTATATATTTTATAGAACAGTTCTCTTATATGAATAAGAATGCGAATCTGACGTAAATCGAAGCTAAGTTACTGTTTTCTATCAATATTTACGCGTTCAGGAAATTTAGATAATGATTGAGAGAAGAATTCTGCAACCGTATTTCTGTTCATATCTTTCGTAACATATAATTTGTTCAGTAGATAAGTTATTTGGTTAGATTGCGTAAGAAAAAACGGGAGAAACTCATTAGCATTAGCATTATCATTAGCATTAACCATTAGCATTTCTTAGGTTTTAAGGATCGAAATAATAACTGATTTACAAAAAATCATTCCTTAGAGTAAATGATTCCTTAGAGTACCATCCTCACTCCGTGAAGTACCCAATTTTATTTTTGCTTGTGTTCCAACTATCCCCGATCTCCCCATCAATGTCCTCTGTTGATCATAAGTGCGATATGTAAGTCTGTTTATGAACGTCCATACCTACTGCCACATGTGCTTCTCTTTCAATGATAACCGATTACCGTAAAAGGACATTTTTCTCCTTCTTTAGAAGGTTATTTAACTTTCATAAACATTAATCATGTTATCTCCGCAAGCAATTTGCTCAGATTCCTGTAGATCCGAGTTACCTTGGTCTACTATCCTCGCGTCTGTATACAAACATCTATAACTACTTGTACACAATACTCGAGCAGTGGGTCCATTGCTGTGCGTATAGACACTCACGGAACATACGTACGTACCTATACATAACTATGTACAGGTATACTACCTAATAATACGACCCACTAGGTAGATACCAGACAGAAATACGATACGAGGTACGGCACACGTGTGTCACTCGTAGCCGGCTCGTTCGTCGCGCGCGCTTTTCTCGCTCAGTTGGCCGGATCACGGGGGAGACGCGAAGAGGGGCAAAGGGATTAGTAGCAGAGGCCCGCGGCATTCGCGTCTCATCGCAGAGAGCCGCGCGGCGGCCTTGCCAGTTCCGCCTGCCGCTGGTCGTGTCCCCATCGAGGATATACGTTTCGCCGGGCGCGACGGCAGCTCGACGCTTGGCCCGGCAAAGCGCCCTGTGCTCTGCGCACGCGGACCCAGAGCTGGAGGCGAGTAGCCAGCATCCTACTCGGTGGCGCGCAAAAAAAAAAAAAAAAAAAAAAAAATAGAAAATAAAACAAAAAAAAGACGCGAACGCCTCTGCTCCTCTCTGCCGCTACCACACTATAGTATAGTATAGCACACTGCGCGATGCTACAGTTGCCGTAGCTCCGTATTTTTTTTTCCTTTTTCTTTTTTCTCTTCATTTTTCTCGCGAGTTCCTTTCGCTCTCTAATTCGCCCTCTCTGCGTCGAAGCAAGAAAGGCGCTCTTTCTTTCTCTCTTCCGCATCAACGTTCGCTCTTTTGCTTCTTTTTTTTATCGGTTTTTTCTGTTTTTTTTTTCTTTCTTTCTTTCTTTCCTTCAACTCTTCGTTCTCTTTGCTTCTCTTCGCTTCTCCGCTCCGTTCGAACGCGGACAGAGACGGAGATCTCGACGTTCGTCTCTCGAAACGCTGGCTCTCACCTCTGAGTTTGGAATCCTTCGCTGTAGCGAGAGACGAGACTCGGTATGTGTGTGTGTATTTGTGTGTTAGACTTCAAGTTTGCACACTTAGACACAGAGTTTCGTTCTCTTTTGCCTCGCTACGTTACCTTTACGAAAGACGAAGCGTAGGCAAGTTTACTCGGGATATTCCATATATCTATATAGGTTACTCGCTCGTGGATGCTTTTCCTTTTGGTGCTCTTTCGCACAGCTAACCGATACTACGAGTCGACCTATACTACTACCACTGCAACGCGACTGTGGCTGTTACAACTGCCGCGTATCTTCGCTCGTAGCTTTTATTCGGCTCTCTTGCGCTCGTGTCTTTCGCCCGTACGCTTGCCAATGTCGAAGGCAAGACAACGGGATACCGAAAGATACGAAGACGAAGATGAGACCAACGAAGTAGACATGCTGGGGGCTCTGAAGTCAAGGGAAACACGAGCAAAGATCAAAAAGACGCGAAACGAGAGACAAAATAGCTTCTCTCGTGGGGTTCTTTGGTGATGCTGTGCGGTTCCCGCGCTTTTGGACGAGTCGCAGAGACCGCCCAATGCATCAGCGACTACTGCATATACAGATATATATTCGTGTGTATATAGTTCGAGAACCGAGACGAGAATAATGGCCTCTGTGCTCTCTCCGCTGGTCCGTGAAGCCTTCCGTCTCTTGGTAGACCGCGCCGACGGTTCTCTCTCGCCGCGTTAAATGTACATGAGTAATGACACTGCGTAACACGCTCGAGTTGTACGTACATACTGCACACGCATATATATATTCGCGGTGGATGAAACGAAGAGATTTTTACACGTGATAGACAAATGTCGGATATGTGGAACAACGTCTTGCCACTTATAACGAGAGAATGAGTAGCGTGCAAGTAGATATGGAATCCATAGATCAGACGCGTTTTTTTTTTTTTTTTCGGCATTCGGAATCGAAAGTGTTTATTTTCATTAAAAAATTTATTTCACGAACTTAATATAGGAAATAATGCAATTTATCGAACTTTATAACAACGTTGACAAAATATACGAAGTTAAAGATGTGATAATGGATATCTCATTCCAGCAAACTGTTTCATCGTAAGAAATTAAGTTCTTAGTAATAAAATGATTTTGAGGTTAAACAGTACTTCAGAGAATTTTTTTTTTTCGGTGAAAAATTGTTTAATGATTCAATGACTTGTATACGAAACGGTCGGGTTTATCGAACGTGATATACATATATATATCCGCGGCGGATGAAACGGAGAGAGTTGGAATAACTATTTGTGCAGAAAAAAATTCGGTTTTCCTATCAACTATTAGTTTTCCCAATTAATTTTTTTTTCCCGCGTATGTGGAACAACGCTTCGCCACTTGTACAGCGAGAATAAGTAGTTTGCAAGTAGATAGGTTACGTGTAGATCAGACGCGGTCTTTTTTTTCGTAGTTTTCGCGTACGTCGCGAGCGAATTTGATATATGCGAAAGAAAAATTCGTCATTACTTTCAAATCAATAAAAAAAAAACAAAATTATCGCGACAGACGTGATTTATCGACAAAACTATTATTTCGTAAATTTTTTTTTTTCCGTATTTTATGAAATAATCATTCAAAAAAAGATTCTTCGTCCATCAAATATATTAAATGAATAAATTAATTAACCATTATAATTGCACAGAGAATAAAATATATTAATTTCCAAAATTTCGTGTATATTATCGAAAAAACTTTTGATCACCCGGTACGTAGTCACGCAGGTACTAGTAGTACTAGGTACGGCACATTCCGTCGTGGTTCTCTCACAAGCTCTCGTTGGCTCGGCACGACGTGCCCCAACACACACTCGCGCGAGACTGTAGTCTCGATCGTCTCGTTGTGGCGCGGGCGTGCATCGTCTCTCCGTTTTTCTCTCTCGTTCTCTCTTTCTGGGTGACAGCATCGAGATAGGCGAATCGTGAGAGACAAAAAGTAAAAAAAAAAAAAAAAACGAGAGTCTCGGAGACACGCACGCAGAAACTTTCAAGCGTTCGAGAGAGATAAAACGAGGGCTATTCGACGAGCGAGAAAGATGAGGGAGGGACGGAGAGGGGAGGGGAAGAACTCAACGTATACGTTGAGTTCCAAAAGTTTCGAATCATAAATCAAGCCCTCCGGGGTCGTCACGTACGCGCGCGCCTGTTCGCATCGCTCGGTCGTTCGTCTGTCCGTTCGGGAGCCGGCGGATCGCTCCGCGTCGCACACATAAACGAGAGCGTCGAACGCGCGATTCGACGCATCCTTTTCCTCTCTCTATTCGCGAACGAGCTGCCGCACGCAAAAGGGTACTATAGTCATCACCGATGGACGCTATCACCGTACAGTAGTAAAGATATATATATATATATATATATATACGGGAGTTGTATGAGTATACGAGCGAACATGAGGGCACAAACACAAAACCTGCCGCTATACGCCACTAGGCTTTGCCCCGTCGGGTCTCTATAGTAAAGTCCGCGTCGAATAAATACCCGAGGCTGTTGGGCAGCGTATATATACAGTCATATTAGAGCAGCGCGAGAGGCCTGTATACAGAACGGCGCGTGGACGCCCTTGCAAGAGCTTGCGGCACGTTTCTCCCGCATAACATACACAATAACGCGGTTTATGTCTGTGTATAGCGTCTATGTACTTTTCTATATAAATAGGCAAAACCTACGTCATCGTGTGCAAACTACATGGATGTATCGACTTCTATATAAGAGAGGCGCCGGAGGGGGTAACTCGCATAATTTAAGCCTTCGTGTTCGGAAAATGTTTTTTTTCTTTTCTTTTTTTTTTTTTCAAGATAAAACCATTTTTAGTTTTTTTTAGCTTCAACAACGATGTGGATAGTTGCAATAATTTTTTTTTTTATGGAAAAAGTACTTATATCATTATCTTTATAAATTGTTTACTGAGGTTCTCGCGTTGTCATCCGATAAAATCGTCAGAATTTGTGGTGAAATCTACTGAAAAAATGTTTAGTTGGGAGCACTAATAATTAGATTAAAAAAACGAATAGTTCGTAAAATTCATTTTTTCGTAAAAATTAATCGTTTCAACTAACTAACAATTTTCCAAACTCATAATTTTTTTTCAGCGTGTTTTTCAAATCGATATATTTAGTTGGCGAATTTTTGAAAATTTTATGGTAAAAAAAAAAAAATGTACGTAAAACACTTCATAATAACATCGAAAATAATTCCTGATTTTCCTGTTACAGTCAGAGACGAGATTGCAAAGAATTAACATGTGAAATATTGTTAGTGACGTCCTTCTGTTATTAATCGAGTCTACTAGTTATAAAACCGGGCAAATTGCGCACATATATCGTATCTTTCTTATCTTTACACCGAATACAGAACTATATATCACACATACACTCCGCAGATAGTATATGAAGCGACAGTACATAACGTACGGATGATATATAGTCCATATACGCGAGAAAAAAGAAAAAATAAAGGAGTGTGTTGGGAGCTTCGCAAAAGCCAGAAGCGGCAGTGGCCACGAAGGACGGAGAAAGCCGAGAGACGGAGAAATAAAAAAAGGAAGCAAACCAAAAGAGTGTCTCGGGAACGAGTGTGTGGGCGAACGTAACGGAAGCGTTCCGTACGAAGAAATCCCCTCGGTATAAGAGAAGATCCTCGAACGTTCCCAGCGGGCAAGAAGACCGGGAACCGCTCTCAGCACGTTCTGCGATTATATCTATACGTATACGGTAAGCGGTATACACGTATAGCTCGTAGCTATACCACTGTAGTGTCTAACTGCGTATATATGTATATATGTAACTTCGGGGTTATGTATTTATATATATATATACGTCGGTGTTCACCGAGGTTCCCGGACTCTTTCGCCTTCTGCCTCTTTCTACTCTTCACAGCCATTGCGAGGGGGCGAGCGGGTAACTTCGAACGCCCACCCCAACGTCGTCTTACCTCTAAACGACCTTCCGTCCGTAGTGGCAAGCGAACAGCGGCAGCAGCACGAGAAATCCTTATACCGAGATAGAGAGCGAGGAAGAGGCAAACGCGCGCGACGGGAGAACCCAAAAGGGTGGGAAACCTCCGACGTGGGAGGTTCGGGGTGCGGCCGCCGGAGCACTTTGCGAGACGAACGGAGATAGATGAATGGAGAAAGAGCCGTACTACAGCGTTAAGGCTATATAGATATAGGGAACGACGATAAAGCACAGCGGATCGAGAAAGTGTATGCGACACGAAAGAGTAAGAGGGACAGAAAAGGTTGAGATCTACAGAGACGCTGTACAGAGATGGACAAGAATTCGATATTTCGTTCTCACTTCTTCGCGTATCCCATTTTGCGTTTCGACTCTATACCCGAACGAAATAAACAAGCGAGTCGCGGAGAGAACGGGTTTACGGTGTGTAACGCGTTTCTCGCATAGATGAAACCGTCTATAGTGCGGTTATTTTTTTTTTTTTAAGGGAAAAAAGGCGGCGATCGCTAATGAGAGGTGATCAGACATGAGAATTGCCGAATGAGGTGTAATCGATCGGTAAAAAGTTGTCCTGTAAAGATAATCAGAAAAGAGAGTTTTTTCGCGACAATTGATTGCAACAAATGCGCGTCGTTCCAATTTGGACTTTAAACTTTTTTTTGCCGCGTTATATCTCGGGGAATTAACCCTAAAAGTTCAGAAATGGATCTGCTGGACCCTAACTATTTCAAGGAAAACATTAATTTTTTTTTAATTCGTCGTTTTCGGCGATTTTTAAAAACGTGTTATTTCTATATTTTTTACTATATCGATATTACGACTCGATAAATATCTTTCTTACATACTGGCGTGTCGATTTTAATGTAATTAACCTTAAAAATATTAATTTTTGATGAATTTTCGCTACGATGAAGTTAATGGTGTCTCAGCCCCATGGATAGCGGTGAAGAAGTGCATAAATATATATAGTGTTTTAGGATTAACGGGGATTCGTAGCTATTTCTTGATAAGACTTCATCATCGAACCAACGTACTTGAGATCGCGAAAAAGCCATCCGAAGATCATCGCTTTAAAAGACCATAAATTGCTGAGTTATTGGCATATTTTTCGTCTATATCGGCTTCGCATGTTTCTGCTGCCATTGACTGTATCGTTGTTTTTGCGTTTACGAAATATCGCGGGTTAATCCACTCACTCGACGCGTATGGGTTATTAGCTACGTATACACGTACCACTATATACGTTCATCTTATAGTGTGTTATATACTACCTATATAGTTCTCGTTTGTATAGAACACTTGGCGGCGCGCGTGCCGACGAGAATTTCGTCCTCTCCATATTCCCCCCGAGCCCCCTATCCCCCCCCCCTCCCCATCACCGCAGTATAGTGTCTCGTCGTCTCTGTACGGCTTTCCGCGACGCTTCGCCTTCGCGTCACCAGACTCCCCGCCCGTCCACTACGCGTTCTCTGTCGTTTGCGACCCGTCGACTACCGACCGATCTCTCACCCTACCCGCTTGTGTCTTCCACACCCACTACGTTGCTACACGTCCTCGCGCTTCGGTAGCCACGAACGCCGCGCCGCGCCTCGAGGCCTTGTCGCTTCCACAAGCCAAACGGCTCTCTCGGCGTCGCGGCCTTTCTCTCTCTCTCTCTCTCTCTCTCTTTCTCTGTCTCCCCGTTTCGATCTCTCGATCTCTATACCTCAAACTCCGTTTCGCACGAAGACCACCCGCCGGAGGCTCACACACATCCGTTACGGGAACTCACTCCCACGCATACAGATACGAAAGTCGTTGTGTCGCGATATTTCGAGGGATGCGTGTACCGCCGAAAGTGGGGTAAAATGGACCAGTGTTCAATCTTATTTTTTTCGGCGTGACGTATTGATTAGAAACGATATATATCGATTTCTGGAGCAGTCTTACAGAAATCATTTTTTTGATTCCACCAATTTGATTTTTAATTAAATTTTTCATATTTCTTGTTTACACACGTGTATAACCATTTTTATGTTAACTTTACGAAAAAAACGTTGTTAACTTTACAAAGATGACGAGCATTTTTCGTAATATTAAAAAAAAAAAGGTTATCGACATTTATGGAGGAAAAAAAATTTGATAAAAGTACAAATATTTTTTACCGGATAGTGTTTTATGCCATATTAGAGCGTTTAATTAGATTCGGGAGAAAAACGAATAAAGAAAAGTTATTTGAATTCGACGAATGTTAACTACGAGTGCATTGAGTTAATCGTAAATTCTTCATTGATCTAAAAAAAACAAATTGCTTAAAAAAATTGAATATTAAACTTTGTAATGTCAACATAGATTTATTTTTTATCGAATTATTAACATTTTTCTATTACGAAAAAAAAAACTGAAAAAATCCCGCAAATCGTGTCGATAACCTAAAAAATATTAGTCATTGAAAATCCTCCGCGATAAAAAAATATTTTCCATTTTGCCCCAATTGATCCATTTTGCCCCGCGATCCTCTGTGTACGATACGTAGGCTCCGGTATTGGTAAAGGTAGAGATATGCAATATATATACTACCAATGGAAGCACCACGAGTAGTAGGACCAGCGGCACAGCAGAATCCCGCGCACGAACGGCTCCGTTACGCACACGCGCCCATCAACGGACTGCCGCCTTCGCTTCTGCTCTCGATATCACTATCCTCCTCTCTCTCATTTCACGATTCTTCGATATTTCTATCGCAGCCCCTCTCATTCGCGATCCAACTATCATCCCGTATATAAATATATATATATATATATCATCGTCTTCCTTTCTCTCGTATAGCCACATCGAGCTTTTCCCCAGTGCCGCTACTCTCCGTCTTTCTCGCTCTCGTTTCATTCCCAACCTACCGGTATTCTCTATATATCCCCATCTATACAGATATATTCGCAGCCTTAGAGAATTGTCTCTTTCGCACTCGTAGTACGGCTGCGCCGCG
The DNA here is from genome assembly GCA_963971235.1 of Cryptus armator. Taxonomy (NCBI): domain Eukaryota; kingdom Metazoa; phylum Arthropoda; class Insecta; order Hymenoptera; family Ichneumonidae; genus Cryptus; species Cryptus armator. The sequence continues at coordinate 9,766,740 of OZ020239.1, read as the reverse complement.
CCTCGTATCTTTCGTCCTCGTCGTGGGGTCTCGCTGGCCACGGTGTCGGCGGCGCACGTTCGAAACTACCAAGAGCTACGGGGGGAAGAGAGGAGGGAGGGGAGGGGGACACAGGCAACCCGCGCGCGCGATACCCGCAGGCAAGGGCGCGCGTGAGCGTGAACGCGAACGAGCGGCGAGAGGCTCTGGTGCTCCTGCCTTCCCACCGCGCGTTGGCTCACGATCGCCCTCGCGTTTTACCCCGCTGCTTCCCTCGCCGTAAAGGCTCACGGCGCACAGCACGTCGCTCGTTCAAACCTTCCCCCGTTACTCTCCTCGCGTCCCTGTGACGCCAACCCCAGGCTGTGCCCGTCGGTCGACGCGTCCCCTTTGCCTCTGCCGCCACCACCACCGTCGCCCGCCCGCCCGTCCGATCTCTCTACGCTGGCAACCGTGTGGCGCGCCGTGCCGCGCGACTCGCGCTCCGTCTCTCTTCCTCCTACTATAACCTCCGTCTCCTCCCTCCCTCCCCCGCCGCCCCCGCCCTCGTCTCTTCACCACCCCGCCGTGGATCCCCACGCGCAATCCTGCGGCCCCTAGCGGACTCGCGTCGCCCTTCTCACTCTATCGCGCGGTTGGATCGGCACGAGTGAGAAACAGTACTCGGCACCCGCGTTTGCCGCCACACAGTCCGTCATCGGCGCTCGACTCGCGAGCACGCGGACGATAACCCAACGAGAGACTAACAGTCTTTGCTTACGATATTTTTCTTCGGAGATAAACAGATACAACGCTCGTTATTCCCCGACGACGATAATAATAACGAAAGAAAAGATTGCATTGAGGATATTGTCGATGATAGATCGAGGATATTGATGAAAAAAAAAATTAAAATTCATTGAATATCTATGCGAATTAAATTGTGTTTGAGTTTTTTTTTCGGAGCAGTGAATTCGACGAACGACAACGGAAATCGGAGATTTTCCATTGCGAGGGAATAATTTTCTCGTCGTTCGAGATTATCGGAATAAAACTATTTCAGACTTTAAACCGTATGTTTGGACGATAGATCGTTCGATGTGTGTGCGCTGAGTATCGTACGAGCGGATCAACAGGATTTAACGGATCGAAGATTATCGCGTTCTGATCCGAGTGCTAATCGAACTGTTATTGTGAACGTGAACTACGCGATTACAAAAAAATAACTGTTTCAACGCAGTGACGAAAGGTGGTTTTATATTCGAGGAACTTGAGATTTGTCGAAGTATTTCGGTGAATCGAAGAAAGTCGGGAAAAAGTTGTTTTTGTTTTTTTTTTTTTTTATATTTTTTTTTTCTCGATCTCAAGATAATACGATCGAAAGATAGAGTTATAGAGACACCGAGTTGTGAGAGAAGAGAAAAGCGTGGCGCGAGTGACAAGTGGTCGGAGGGTGGCGGCGCGTGTCGTACCACGTGGCGGCGCGCCGTGAGGGTGAATAAGCGGTTCGCGTAGTTGCGGGTACTTTACCGGCTTCGCTTTCGTCATTATTACAAAACATCGGCGAAGTGTTTGAAAAATTTCGTCATCGCCAAAGTTGGGTCGATCTATTGACTGTTTATTTTTTTGGGTGTCGAGTTGAAAAAAAACTAAAACTGTAAAAAAAAACATCGAAAACCCGAAAAAAAAAAAAAAAAAATCACCGAAAGTGAAAAAAAAGTGATTGGTTGTACGATATTCCTATAAAGGATATTGTAGAGACACAGAGTAAATAAAAGTGCGGAAGATATTGGGGAGAGAAAGAAAGGTTTGCGCGGCAAAGTAGCAGGTTGAGACTCGTTAAAAAAAAACAACAAGTGCGCCCGAGTGACGCGATGCTGAGAGCCTCAGCGTGTTCACAGAAGACAAGAAGGGTGTCGAAGCGATCAACGTACCCGAGGTCCGCGCGGACCTGCTAAAATGACCGCTCGTCTACACTCGCTGAGGCATCAGGAGAAGAAATCATCGGTTAGCGGTAACAGACAAAACAATCAGCAACAACAGAACCAACAGGCTACGTCGCAGGGACCGTCACCGGCCCCGAGTCCCAGTCCGAGTCCAATCCCGAGCCCCAAGCATTCGGACGGCCGTCGAGTAAGTCTCATAATCAATATTTATCAATTTATCGTACAAATTTCGTAAAAAAAAAAGAAAAAAAGCAATGTATTTCACGAATCAAGAGACGGGGTACGTAAAAATGAGTTAAAAGTCCAAAAACAATCGCAATTTTCGTATTTTAATAAAAAAATTTATAAGTTATTATTATATAAAAATTACAAAAATTAATGAATTTTTAGGTTATGAAAATATATTTATTAATTATTTTATACATTTCTGATAATTGTTTTTTTTTCGATATTTCGCGATCTATTTGCTATCAACATATAATAAAAACAGGAAAAAAAAAATAAACATAAACTCGTGTACGATATCAATAGATATGGATAACAAGATCCCGAGATTTTCTTTCATCCGGAACCACGGCGATCAATTAAAATATCCGGGTAGTGTTGTTGATCGTTCGAGTGATATAGATTTCACGGTTTCAACGAGAAGAGGGGGTGTGAAGGGTTTTTTTAAAAGTCTAACCCCGAGGATTCGTCACGCGACAAAACATCGCGACCCCTCGCGACGATTCCCGAATGTTATTCATACACGCGGGCGCGCGCCCCTCCCGTATCTGTCGTCTCAGTTACTCTCGTGATAAACTGTACTATACGACGACGACTCTTGCTTTCCGCCTTAATGCCGCGATGAAATTCCAAATCTTTCGGAGCTGATGACAGAGGGGTGGAGATACTCTTCTGTATACCGCGAATACCGCACACGCGTTGTCACGAGGCCTGTTATGTTGGTCGCACGTGTCCATTCGCCCTCCGTATACAGTCTCTTTAACAGCCCCACTCACCCACTCGTTCATTCTCGACTCTCTCCCCATCAACATAGAATCGATCCCCTCGACGCGTGTGTATCTCGAGAGGCCTCGTCGCGACGAGCGCGAGTCACGTCACTATATACGAAGATATCGCTATACAAGAGGTGGAATATTGCAGAACAGTATTCCGAGGTACCTACGTAGGGGAGAGCGGTATTTCAGGCGAATAATGCGCTCCACGTGTGTACTAAAAAGGATCGTGTAGCGTATAATCTACCAAAGGGCCGAAGTCGTAAAAAAAAAAGACTTTACACGTATACAGATTAATAAAAACGAAAAAAAAAAAAACAAACAAATAAATAAGCCGAGAAAAAAATTCACGAAAAAAAAATTGATACATCATTTTTTTTTAATAACAAACTGTTACCTTTGGGTGGAAAAACGCGTAACATTATTTTTTTAGTTTGTTGTTAAAAAATGCGAATTTTCGTAGTACAGAATCGCATGATAATCATAATAGTAGCGTTTTTTTTTTTTTTTTTTTTTCGTGGAGTTGATATGACGATAGGAATACACGAAATTATTAGGCACAGGCATCGCTCGCGCGTGTGCGTCTATGTAATACTTACGCTATACGTATATATAGCATTGTGTGTAAAGAGGGCCGACGGTCTATAGAGGGTGGCGAAGCGGCACTCGTGCGTAAATATGCGCTCCGGTGTGCAATACCAAAGAAGTACGAGAGACACAGAGAGAGAGAGAGGAGATCCCAAGTGTTGGAGGCCCTTGGAAGGCCAATTTGCAGTAATTGGAGGTATTTACGGGACTGTTACAGCGTCGTAGTACCACCAACGTCGCCGTTCCACTCTTTCCGTCGTCTTCAGCATCGTCGCTGTGACACTTCATATTTATACCCTCTTCGTCATTATTCTATACCAGATGTTTTTTCTACCCGGAAAGGAAAGAAAAATATCGCGAATAGACCAACAATTGGGTTCAATCAAACTTCGATCGTTTCTCGCCGTAACGCAAAACCCTAACGATAAAATAGATCGATGTTAAAACTCCGAAAAAAAAAAATGCGTAATCGTATCGACTCATGAAAAAAAATAAAAATATTATAAAACATAACCATAAAACTTAAAATTTACGATAAATATATAAATATGATAATTTCGAAAAAAAAATAAATATATATTCCGAGTGCTTTTCCCCGAGAAACATATTCCAGCTTCGCACAGATCGAATAAATATTCTTCGCGAGTATTATCTGCAATAATGCTATTATGCATTATTAGATTTGAGTCCCATACAAAGAAACCCGCCGTTTCTTTTCATTTCTCTCTGTCCTTTTCTCGAGACTTTCACTCTTTTCCGTACGCACGCCTAATCTCCGTTTTTATGTGTGTGGCGCGCGCGGTGCTTATGTCGTATGGCGTCGTTCGCTCGACATACACGTTAAAAAAACACACAGAAACGCTATGTGGAAATATAATGTCAGAAGGTCGTTGGGAAGGACGTTTCACACCGCGTGCGACTGCGTGTTTTACGCCCACGCATATCGCGAGAGCATCAAAGTATCGAGTGTCGAGAGTTCGCGCTGTGCATGCGGTACGCGGGGACAATACGCGGCGGTACTTCGGCACCGGTTGACATACGCATCGGTGCTTCGCACTCTCGGCGATGATATAAAATCTGCATTACTATAGAATGTTTTTTTTTTCACCGCACTACGATATACATACATACTGCTTTATTCACTGCAATCTTTATTTTCTCGACTCTATAAATCTGTTCTTATCTACTCTATTTTCCTGTCGCGTACATCGGCAAATTATTTTTTTATTTCGTTCGTATTTTTTTTTTTTTTTTTTTTTTTTTAAATGTGAATATAAATTTTTTTTTAAAAGCAAATATCGTAAAAATATACGAAGTTCATTATAAGTCCGAGGATTTTAGGTCCTTAAAAATACGAAATTGCGAATAACCCGAATAAAGTCAACGCGATGTTACGTTTGCTATGCAATTTTTTTTTTTTTTCTCTATGAACTTGAAGCAAAACTCATTTTCTCGATCTTTTTTTTTCGTCTATGATCGCTCCGTTCCTTTTATATATTCTTTCCTCGGAAATCTCTCGGTCGCTCTCTCATGGGAGCAGCAAAAGTGAGAGAAGCGGCGCGTATGGGCAAAGCCCGGGAAAGACGAAGGAGCTAAGAGGCACGAGAGACTCGAGGGACTCGAGCTAATGAAGGCGATGAGGAGGCTGAGACGGTGGGAGATGGTTGGTTTGAGTCTCTCGCTCTCTTCTTGCCGCGCGGTCTCTCGTCGAAGAGCCGACGAGGTTCTCGCGCTTTGCCCGACGACCTCAACCGCTCGCTCCCCAACCTTCCGGTTCGCGGTTTTACTCCGTCTCTCTCTCTCTCTCTCTTTCTTGACTCCCATATATCTTTCGAGATTCTCGCGCTCTCTCGACCGGTAGAGAGAGCCGCGCAACGTCTTCGCAAACGTCAAGACACGTCGACGTCGTATACCACGCGGTGGAAACGACGAGGACGAAGAAGACGACGGGGAAAGCTTAATTGACGGTACTTAGCGAAGGGCGGTCGTGCCTCGTGCCTCTCTCACTACTCGCTATGGTCCTATACTCGCCTCGACGGACGCGGACCTTAATTACCTGTCGTCGTTCCAGACTTAGCGAAGCTTCTCATTCACCCTTTGCACTGAAGTTTGCCAAAGCGTAAGTCCCTATTATTGACCGACTTTGCGAAAAAAAAAAAAAAAAAACGATAAAAGTTTCGAAATTTGATAGAGTGAAGTGTGTCGTTGGCTCCGATATCAAAATAAGTGTTAAAAATTTGCTTTTTATCATTGTAAACTCGTTTTTCGTACAGATAATCGATATATATCGCAAAAAAATAATTAATCAGTACGATATTATTATTTTTATTATTTATTCACTGTGCGAAGCGTAAAATTGCGTTGGCGGGAAAATATTCATTAATTTTTCATTACATCGCGCAAAAGTTCACTTGAATTCCGTTGTTCGTTCGTAAAAACCCGTACAACGTGCCATATTCGCGATTACCGAGAATTACATACGTCTCGCGCCTTCTCGCGTGTCGGCCTCCTATGATTCATACGCTGCTACTGGTGCTCTATTGCTGTTGAAATGGTATACAAGATCTATGCGGTCTGTACGTGCGTAAAGGGCGTGCGAAATTAGAAGTGGGCGTGAGAACATTAACGCGTCGCGAACTTTTATTTCCCATATCATATCTCATTGTTCTGTTGTTGAAATAACATAATATAAGTTCTGAATTTTCATATCTCACAATAATCTATTCGAATAATCGAAAGTTCAATAAATCAAATTAAATATTTTTAATTCTTAGAAAAAAAAAAAAAAAAATTCTTAAGTTCGCGTCTCGTCTCACGAAAATTATATTCGCGATGATAAATAAATAAATATTTCGAATGTAATTTCGGTATTTTCATTTTTCACGATCTGTTCGATTAATCGAAAGTTAAATAAAAACAATTTAACGATTTTTATTTTTTGAAAAAAAAAAAGAAAAAAAAAACGTCAAGTTCGCGTCTCGTCTCCCGACGATTATATACGCCATATACAGGCGACGCACATCTATAGTTACGGAGCTAAAGCAACAATGCATCTCATGTACGTCGGAGGTACGTGAATAACTATATGTAACACAGTAACCGCGGTGGGTCGCCGTGAGACATAGCATGTAATACATATATACATTTCCTCAGCATATAGACGCATAGTTCATGCTAACATACGACGTGACTCTCGGGAAGCTTCAGAGAGCTTCGGGACACACAAACACGCGTACGTTTACACGTACACAGTTCGCTTCACCTCGTCTCATCTCGTCTCGTAATAATAGAGGACCCGTTGCCGCCTCCGACACCGCCAACGCGAGAACGTCGGGGGGAAAGGGGAGACCCCCTTCGCGCCCGCGGAACGCTCGGTTGCACGCCGCCACGCGAATTCTACTAATACACACAACTACAGCGGCAACAGTAGCTACCGGTGGTAGTAGTAACGGCAGTAACCGGTACAGTCTGCACATACGCGACTCTGACTCCTTCTCTCTCTCCCTCTCTCTGTGTTTACGGTAAAGCGAATGGGATGTATCTATATATCTTTCCCTCGTATGCCTATATCTGTTACATGTATACATATACCTGAAATAGGTATATATATAGCGATATATAGTAATACTCTACATATACGGAAAGCGTGCAAAGGAGGTATAAGCGAACGGCCAACGCCGAGGCGCCCAGCAGCGCAAATTAATGCCTCGCGCGCGAGAAACGGAGGGCACCTCTCTCGTTTGTTTATTCGCCGCGTCGGGGCTCCCGTGCGAAAGCGGCTCGTCGCTTCACCTTGTTCTCCGACCCAACGGCATCTCTTCGTTACACACAGAGAGACGACGGCGTGTCTTTCTTTCTCCTCTTTACGCTCAACCGTTTGCTTCGGACCGACTTTACCCAACCGACATATGCCCCCGTAGTATACTACCACTACTGCTATTACTATCGCAACACTTCTCTATACCCACTCGGCAATGGGCGCTGCTGCTGCTGCTGCTGCTGCTGCTGCTGCTGCTGCTGCTGCTTGACGGTTCACCGCCAGCGTAGCATCAACGCCACGGGTCTCTGGAGTTTCTCGCGACGATAAATTGCCTCGACGCGAGAACGAACGACCCGACCGACCGGCATCAACGCACACAGTCGCATGAAAGTTTACTATAGTTATCTAAGGCTTCTATACAGCGCTACTGTTTGGGAAAACTGGGATAAGCGTCGTGGATCAACATCGGTGGCTTGACGTTGTTTTACTTCGGCATACAGAGACTCGAATGAGTTTTAGGACCGAATTTTTTTTTTTTTTTTTTTTCTTCGTGTTATATAGGTGATATTATGGGAAATTTTCTTTTGTTGTGAAAGGAAACGAAAGATTGAAAAAAATATTTTTATTACTGAATTCAATCGAATTTTTCGATCGATTTTTTTTTCTTCGTACGATTAGTCAATTTATAAAAAATTGTAATTTATTATTTTTAAGAAAAAACAAAGTTTGAGGCATTGATTTTTATTATCACTAAATTCGAACGAATTTTGAAACGATATTTTGTTTTGTCGATTTATAAGTCGATTTGTGGAAAATGTATTTTTTTTTTTTTTTTTTTTTTTTTTTTTCGAAAAAAAAAGATCGAAATTCTCTATTATTTGTTTTTCGTTTGGTAATTATAACTCAGAGACATTTTTGAAGCATCGAGAATCTTCGTATTGCGAAAATGGAAAGTAAACTGTTTTTAGAGATTCATACGCATATAGGTACTAAATATAAAAGCGAAGAGAAACGATTTTTGTAAGTGGCCGCGCGCCACCGTCGGCTGTCTCGTGTCTACTCGGCGACAGCGTCTCCGCGAAGAAGTGTAGTACCGTCAACGACGTCGGCACTCTGCCAGAGTTGCCCGGGATCTCGTGCACCGCTTCGCGGACGAGACGAAACGAAGAGAAGGTTGAGAAGAGAGGGAGAAAAAAAAGGAAAAAAAAAAGCGAGGCGTATGAGGTTAAGAAGAAGAGCTCTCGAGAACGACGGCGTTTCAAAGACGTGCCGTACGCGTCGTGAACGCAGAATGTGTTTTGCGGAGGCGCGGCTTGTCAACCCTCTTCCGGCTATTCTCAATACAATGCCGCGGTCGATATATATATAAAATATACTTAACAATTTTGCGCGAAAAAAAAAAAAAAAAAAAAAAAATCACGAGAAAAATAGACGGAAATTTACTTAAATTAAAAAAATTCGTAATACGCCTCGTCTCTTGAGATTCGAAAATTAATCAAATAATAATATAATTTAGTTAAAAAAAAAAAAACAATCGACTAATACGGCGATGGAAGCAATGCAATATTGTTAATAAAAGTATCCGTTGATGGATTTTTTGCAGGCGAACAAACCACTGATGGAGAAACGACGGAGAGCGAGAATCAACCAGTCGTTGGCGGCGCTAAAGGCGCTGATACTCGACAGTGCGCGTCTCGAAAATACGAAGCACAGTAAACTCGAAAAAGCCGATATCTTGGAATTGACCGTAAGGCATCTTCAACGACAGAGATCTCTCACGCAACCCGGTCTTTCGAGGTACAAAGCCGGATATCAGGATTGTTCTCGTGAGGTAAGAATTTAATATTTTTACCACAGAAACATAATAACATTTAGCAAATCCCGAACACAATACCTATTTTTTCACCTCGTCAATGCCATATATAAGTCCGGGAGACCATCTTTATCGCGGCATAACTTTGTCAAAAATCAATATTTTTCAAATTTATCGATATATTAAAAATTGTAAAAATTACACTTTTTATTCGACAAAAAAACGGAAAATTGTAAAAAAATTTAATATTTTCGTGAAACAGCAGTTGTTTTAAGGTAAAAAAAAAAAAAAAAATTTTGATAATTACGATTTTTTTTTTTTTTTTTTTACTATTCGATCGATGAATCCTATAATAAAGTAATAGCGTAATCAGACGCGATTATTAACAACATCGGCACTTGGATCGAATTGTTACCGAAGTTTATCACGGGGATCTGTATCGTCGAGCGGTATAAACCGTATATAGTGCACACTATACAGATTAAACTGCATTGGGTATATCAACCGATGCAGCGGAGGCGACAACGGCTGTTGTATTATACAGTTGTGAGAGACGAACAGAACGCGAGAGACTAGAAACGTTTCGCGTATCCATTTGCTCATCCGAGCGCTGGCTGGGGAGTGGGGGAGGGGGTGGGGATTCTCTCTCGCCGATGACGACGTATTAATCGCTAAAATGCTCGACGTTTCGCGGGTCGTTATCGAAACGTGTTCGACCGTAAACGAGACGCTCGAGTAGGTATGTCGTTGCGACTGGTAAAGTCGTACCAGCAGCAGCAGCAGCATTGCTCGTTGACGAGCCATAATCGTTCTCTCGTTGGGGTCGCGCGCGCGTCCCCGTGTTTCGAGGTCTCAAGCGCCTCTCCCCATAACTTCGCGAGACAGAGACTCGACACTTTAAAAATTTTTTTTAATTTATTTCACTATTATTATTATTTTTTTCGCCTCGAGAAACAAAGATTGTCGATGAAAATAATCCGAAAAAAAATAAAAATAAAATACATTATAGAAACTTCGTATTTATCGAGAAATGAATCGCGATGTTTTTTTTCGATGTTTCTTTGGGTTTTGGTATATTACAAAACTCTTTCGTGGCACAACCAAGAGTCAAGTCGGTTTGCATAGTAATATTCATCGTATTCTACGCACAATCTTTATATTAGCCGCGCGTATAGCTATGTATTATGCATAAGTGGGCTCCGTTCGTTCGTACATAATAGTATCTCACGTCGAACCTATACGCATCGAGCATCGGATATGTATGGATATTTTTTTTTTTTTTTTTTTTTCGTATGGTTTATATTATAGATAAAAATGGGTCTCGAACACGATACATCGCTCGAAAGTCCACTATTTCTTATCGTCGCGAATTGCGAAGAATCGAAGAATCGGATTTTTTTTTTTTTTTTTTTTTTTTCGAGATCGCGAGTTCTGTTTCTCGATTCTCTACTTCGATGGACCGCTATGTGGAGACTGGACGGCCGCGGTGACCGTTGTCGTCGCCGCCGCCGCCGGCAGAGTCATAAATTCGAAAAGAAATAAAAGGAAGTCGTGTCGAGAACGGCGCGCGTCCATTCAGTACCCAAACGGGGCACCAAACGTTCATTCCGTTACGACTCTTCGGCGCGAAATTCGTCTGGCGAAGTTTTCTCCTCTCGCCATATATATCACACAGACACACCTTTGTGTGTATAAAATTGCGAGAAAAAGACACGAGGATCGGGAAGGAAGGAAAATTCATGTAGAGTCGGAGTTCTGATACGCGCCAAATCTCTACACGAAGGGACTTTATTTCTCTCGAAAAAAAAACGATTTGGCATCAAATGACAACCTATGTTTCCGCAGTGCGATATACTCACGCGTACGACGATAAAACACACGAATACGAGCAAAATACGTGTTTTTTTCTGCCGCCAGAATCTTCTCTGCCATCGTATACATTGTTCTTAGAATTATTACGATGCGATAATCGTGAAGATGAAGTTTATGAAAAATAATCCACAATTTTAGTGCGAAACTTGAAACTTCGATATAAATCTCGACATCAATGATTTATCGAAACTTTAGACGCGTAAAATCTTTACGGATAGTACTTTAATGAAAAGAAAAATGTATTTACTTTCATTTGATTCAAAACTGTGATAGTGATAAGGTAATCGAACTTTTTTTTTTTTTTTTTCGTTTCCGGTATTTCCGGTATCGAACGAAAAGCGACATTAAAATTATTATCGGCAAAAAATACATCGGTTACAACTTTGAAAACAACAAGAAAATAATACCTTTCGACTATTTTACGGAAAGTAATGATATAGTATTTTAAAAAAAACTGTAACATTGCATTACGATTGAAATATGGAAAACCTTCATATTTATAGGATTTTACAAAAAAAAATGCCAAAAAACGGTTACTTACCGATATTGAAAAATTATTTTTGCAATATCTTTTTTTTACCGATATTTTTTTTTGCTGATTTCATTTTTTCAATTTTTTTTTTTTTTTCGTCAAAACTTATCGATGTTTGAAAATTATTTTTCCATTTTTTTTTTTTTTCTCCATAGAAATCGGAAATTCTCGAAAATGTTCTCCACCACGTATTTCCAACATTTTTTCAACGTTAAGACGTTCAACGCGAGAAATTAAGGGTTAAAAAAAAAAGACAATTTTTTTTCGTATCCGGATAGTTAGAAGCATCTCGTCAACAACCTCCAGTTTCACTCTCGTATAACAACCATTTTGTGGCGGGTAAATAAAGCAATAGAAGATCGTTCGTGTCTTTATTTTTATTTTATTTTTTTCTCCCGTACTAAATCCTGCTGCGAGGGTGGAAAAAGCGGGCTGAACGATAACGAGTAGGTAGAGAGCTGCATACGCGAGTATTCAGCTGTATTATAGGGGCAACGTGTACATCGAAAGCGGCTGCATGCGGGGTTATGTAGAGTTTCTGCGTGCCGGTAGTAAAGTTCGTGAAACTCTGACTACGTGCTTTAGAGACGAACGGACGTGTGTGCGTGCGACCCGAGTGGAGAAATCCGCGATCTCGAAGCCGAGAGTCTCGGTACTGCAAAATAAACACGTTCGCGTTCGCGATGGGGGAGACGCGCTCTGGGAGGGTGGGGAGGGGGGTACGCCGTTTGCTTCTACACACTCATAAAACGACGACGAGAGGCCGAAGCGAAAAGCGCGCGAGTCGGTTATAAACCGACGTTGTATAGTACAGAACGGTCTCGAAGAGCCCGAATAACCTCCCCGCGATTTTTCTTACGTGTACACCGCACGTATACGCAAGCGGAATACACTCGCGCGCTTCGTCAAGGTAAATTTCCTCTCGAAAGTACTGTATTCCGTTATACTACTCTATTTTGACTTAGAAGGGGATAAAATCTCTACGAGATTCCAATGGAGACGATGAGAAATCGAAAAACCGGATATACCCTTTCGGCGTATTAACGTTTTAACCAAAAATCGTCGCATTTTTTCGAGTATTTGACGCAAATTTTCCAAAAAAAAAAAAATCATATGTACCTAATTCTTCAAATTCGTAATAATTTGTAAGAACCCTACAATTCAAATAAATCGACATAAAAAAAAAAATTATTTAAAAAATTCGAAAAAAAATTCAAGAATTATTATTACAAGTCTAATTTTTAGGGATGAAATATTTTTTTTTTTTCGAATTTTTTATGCATAATAATGAAATTCGATGAAAAAAACTGAAATATTAAATCTAACGAAATCGATTTTTTTTTTTTTTTCAGGTGAGTCGTTATCTCGATGCACCGGACATAATAACAGGCAACACATCGCCAATGGATCCGGCAGTGAAGCAAAGGTTGCTTCGTCATCTGGACAGTTGTGTCTCCGAATTGGATCTCGATTTGGGTTCGCGACCGGACAGTGGTTTGGGGAGCAGTCCGGGTAGCGTAACCGATCGTGTACCGGGTGCCTCGTCACCGGGACCTCTCGATCATCACGCGACCCCTACGCCCCACTGCAGTACAGCGCTAAATCCCAGTATGATAAAATCGGAACTTCCGGAAATGGAAACAACGCGACCGGACAGTAGTACAACAGCGGGGGATGAAAATAACAACAGTAGTCGACCGACATCGGCCTTCAGTCAGGTTAATCCGGGAGGTTTGGATCCTCACAATCCCTCGGGAATGCCGATAGATCAGGCGTCGACTTCCGGTCAAAATCCAAATATGCTTTCCGTTGTACAAGTTATACCTTCGAGACTACCGGACGGTCAAGTCGTATTTTTGCTTCCTAGTCATTACGTTCAACTGGCCGCAGCCGCGGCAGCGAACGGTATAAGCATTGGTCCGAACCCCCCAACGGCTATATGGGCGGCGACCAACATGTCGTTGTTAAAAGCAACGGATAAACTCGCTAAAAGGCCACACGACGCGGACATAGGACAGGATTGGTCGCAGGACGGTTCAAAATCGAGCAAAAGTCCGAGAATAGAACAACCGGAACAACCCTTAGATTTTACAACATCGAAAAAGCTGAAGGTAACGAGAAGTCACGGGAACGATATGCAGCCGATAATCGAACAAACGCAACTTCAGCAACAACAACAGATACAACAAATACAATCGCAACAGATACAACACACGGAGAGTTGCTCGATGGTGCAGGAAGACGACGAGGAAATTCGACCGTCTAGTCAAGCGGGCAGCGAGGGTATAAGAATCTCGTCACCTTCGCCAGTCTCGCAACAACCGGTCAAAGACGAAGAAGGGATGTGGAGACCGTGGTAATTTTTTTTTAGTGTTTCGGTTACCGAAAAAAAAAAAAAAAAAAAAAATACATCGCGAAGATTGTGAAACGAAGAAAAACAAAATGGACGCCGTGAAAAGTGGCGCATGCGCAGAGTAAATTCGAGTTTTTTGAACTTCATTGGTGATGAAAAAAAAACTCGAAAGAGATAAACTTGTGGTTCGGCAATTTTTCGAATCTGAGTGATAAATCGCGTGTATATGGGGAGAGGAGAGATCGAGAGAGTGAAAGAGTGAAAGATAGTGATCGTGCGAAAGGTCAAACGCAAAAAAAAAAAAAATTATTGGGTTTGATTTGTGAAGGAAAAGAACTGAGGACACAGGCCTGGAGCACTTGTATTTTTAGTCCGTCAAACATTGTAAATATATCCCCCTTCCTTTCCCGCGCCTCGATGAAAAAAAAAAAAAAAAAAAAACAACAAACTATTGCTATATTATATTAACGAAGAGTATAGATTTATTTTGATGTTATCTAGGTATAAAGAATTACGTGCGTCAGAGATGCGAGAACGATTCGAATTTTCCGAGTGATAAATAAATGAATTTGAAAAAAAAAGAAAACGAATGAAAAAAAAAAAAAAAACAGTGATGTGTGTACCGCGGCTAAGGGTGTTGTAATGCGAGAAGAGTGTGAGTTGCGTCTTACTTAAGATGTAGAAAGCCATCATTCACCGACACCTAATTACCGAATATAATGCTAAATATCTCTTGGCATCCGTTTTCCTCATTCAATGTACTTAGTTACGCAGTCAATATAATAACAAGATATATTGAACCGTATTATCAACGAGTATCTTTTTTCAGCCGCCCTTTCCCCTTCCTTTCGTGTCTAATTATTATCTCGTTTGATTTCATTTTCAAAATTTTCAAATTTTTATGGCGTCGGAATAAATTTACGTCTGTCAGAATTTTTCACGCGTCGTCTAGAAGGAAGTGGCAATTATATATATATATAGAAGTTGTCTATAGAAGAGTTTCGATAACCACTTTTTTTCTCGTAAATATCGCGCCCGGATCCGGCGATTGACCTGACAGCCTGGTTCGTTTCTCTCACGTTGCCGATCGTTAATGCAATTTTTGCCGCGTCATTAATTTTTTTGCCACTGCCCCCACGGTCGCGCTCATTAGAGACGTGCCGCTTCAGAAACGATTACCGATCGTTAAGTCAATCTATTCGCGCCCGAGGTGGCCACGATTCTTCTTCTTTTCGAATATACCACTATGCATGCATTTATGCTCAATTCACTCTCATTTGCGTTTACCCCGTTCGTATTTTTCACATTGTCAATTCATGTGAAAAAAACATAGCATCGTCGTTGGTTGTTTGTTTTTTATTCGAATAAAGATCGACTCACCACTTCGATATTCCAGCTGACCGACGAACGCGTAATTCAATTGTAATCGTATGCACGAAGCTCATTACTGAACGCTATTTATTCGACGAAAAAAAAACACTTCGAGTTCTCGTTTAATTACGAGCGACGCGCACGTGTGACACACATTCGCGAAAAACTAACCGTCGCGAGGCAGACGCTTTTTTACGGGGTTTACACAACGCTGTCACACGGACAGCCAATCAGCGTCACCGTCTCAGCTGACGGGTACTCATAGGCAGACGCTTTCTTTTTATGGCACAATAATTAATACACGCGGCGCGATCGTGAGTTACACGGGTTGGGGATGACGCGTTTGATGTTTTGCAAAATGTATATACTTTGTAAAACTCGTAGTTAGTCAAAGTTCGCGGCCATGTTTAAAATAGTGATGGATAATTTAGCATACGTTACGAGTGGGCGTTTGGGTTTTTCACGTCGCAGTGCGAGGTGCACAGGGGCACGCGGGCGAGACATCAAATGCTCATTATTCCTGCGGTTATGTGCACTACATGCTACGTTTATTCTTATATCTACGATCTCGTCGGACCGAAGCGAATTCGAACTACTTACTGCAAAACTTCGCTATAGAATGAATAAAGGTTAGTTTTCACTTTTTTTGTTGTGTTTTTGTTTTCGATAAAATGTGTTCGATTGAACTTCGAAATGACTTCGATATATCGCTGCCTAATAAGTAACACGCGCAATACGTTATATCTCTCTACGATTTTGACTACGAGTCGATAATATCACGTACGGGAAGATTGAAACGTGCAGAACTATCGGTATATCTCACGTTCGAGAGCCCGCGAACATAACCCTCCACGCATATTGGGGACCGTGCTTCGCGTTCTATATCTTGTCTCGTTACCGCGTAAATATCGCTCGGTCGGGCACCTGGAGGCGGCAAATTATAGGCCGGCGAAAATTGATAAGGCCATTGCGCTCCCCCTCGGGGCGGGCCACGTCCGTCAAATACGTGCTACGTGTCGGTTCTTCCATCGCAAACTCTCCGCGTCTATTCCTAACCGCTATCACGTACCATTTTTATCCCGTACGCTACAATACTATTAAATAATCGTAGACGTGCGTATCAAACACGAAAATTTATATCACCGGCTGTTCTCTTTACGATAATAACCGTACAGCAAAGAAAAATACCTCGGCATTTCGTCTCTCGTAATTTGTTTTACGATTGAAATATTTAGTTCATTGAACCAAACATTACAAACAAAAGTTAACTTCGATGTTAAAATTTCACATCTAACTCCGAGTAAAAAATGTTAATAAATAATAATAATAATATGCATAGAAACTTTTTTAACATAAAAGTTTGCGGTTTTGTTTCTTCCCGCTCGGGAATCCCGTCAAATCCAAAGAATTTCGTGCCGCGTTTTCGCGTACAGCTCGGAGATAAACTCCGCTCTCGTATTAGTAACGTGACGCGCAAGGAAGTTACATGCTTATCTCTTCTTCTCGGCACTTACCGGCACTTCTGTTGTACCGTGCAGTTTCGCCTTCTGAAGTCGCGCGAAGTCTTTACTTTAGTCTCGCCGCGGGTATGCCTCGTCAAATTTGCAGCACCAGCCCTCCGCCCATTAGAGGATTAACAAAAAAGATATTCAGCGAGCGCGGAATATATTCCCCGCGTATGTTTCCACCTCGCGCTGCGCGAAACTGTGGAACGAGAGTGAAGAAGGGGGGGGGGGGAGGCTTCGGAAGCAGCCACGTGTAATGCGCTGGAAGAATACTTTTCTCTCACTCTCATGGCTCTTAATATATATTATTATTCGGTTCATAAGGAGTTTTCGTACTTAGCGAACGCCGGTGCGCGGCGAAAGCTCAATACTTTCGGCTCTTCCGTTCGCCTCGCGGCGTCTCGGTCAGTATTGTTATTATTATATTACTATTATTATCATTAATAGCATCATCCTTACGCGATGAGCTTCGAGAATGGTAGGAGAATAAAGCCTCAGGAGCGGAGGAGGTGGGAGTGGGGGGGGGGGGGAACTAACGATAAAATGAGAATATTGTCGAAGGGGCACTTTGTCCCTCGTATTATATACCGTATTTTACGTGAGGTATCGAGAATAGCTTTTATACGAAAAAAAAAAAAAAAAAAAAAAAAAAAATAGATCGCGATGTAAAAAAAAAAGGAATCGCCGGTACAGTCAATCGTTCTCACAATTTAAGTTTCTCTATGATTCTTTCTCGCGTACTTTTTTATTTTTACGTAAAAATATGAGAAGACTGCCGGTCTCGACTACTTAAATAATGGGAACTTCGTCTCTATGGTAGTTGGCGTTTTCATGAAAAAAAAGAAAAAATAGACCCGGTTGATAGAGCGTCTGAAGGGGTAGTAGTCGCTCCCGGCGGAATAATGCAGAATTGCTTCTTACTCCATAATTAACTTGAGCCGTCGGAGAACTAACTGGAGCTCTGCTAAAGGCAGAGTCTCTCTGCTTCCTTCTGAAAATCTCTCTTTCTCCTTCTCTCCGTCTCATTCTCGTCTTTCTCCGGTTCGCTTACGGGTAGAGGAGCAGCAGTACTAACGCGCGTCCCGCGCACTCAATTAATTGCTCCGTGGAATTGAAAATCGTGCCGCCAATGCCGCTGCCGGTTGCGCTGGAGGCGACGGCGGTTCGCATCGGCCAAAGCGAGAAAACGCGAAGAGCAGAACGACGTAGTATCTCGAGGGTGAATCTCACACTCTCGTTTTAGCGATGGTTCCCCGACGCCTTCGTCTACTACTTTATCCACCCCTTTTACTACGGAAAATTCACTCTCGTAGTTCTGCTGCTGACGTCCTTTTCCCTGCCTATATCTCTCGGTGCCTCGAATCTCATTTTATAATAGTCATTACGATGTATAGTATAGTTAGATATCAGTGGAAATGCATAAGCACTGAGTTCGTAGTCGTGAAATCGATCTACAGGAATTTTTAACAAGAAATCATTTTTATGCAAAAAAAAAAATTTATTAAAATTTAATATTTTATTATTATTATTATTATTAAAAAATTGAATATTTCATTTTTCGATTTTTTTTTTACCCTTTGAAGTCGAATTAGTTTTTTTTAACATTAAAATAACAACGTAAACGAAGCCATTTTTTTTTTGTCTCCGGTGCAGCATCTCGTTAATGATGATGAAGTCGATAGATCGCGCGCCGAGTTTGCATATCGGGGATCGGCCTCATGGGGTTCTTTAGACGCTGTTGTTTTTTAAATTTCTATACCGGTAGGCAGAGTAGATATATGGCAGCACCTGCGTTATATCTCAAGCTGGTAATTGTCGCAGCGAAGACGAAAGCCTCGTCGGGCAGTTTCTTCTCACTCCTCGTCCTGATTAGTGTTAAAGATCACAGGGCGCTCGGGGCGTATCCCGACACCGCCGTTACCGCCACGTCGAACGAGCGCCGGGGGTCCAATTTGCTCTGATTATGGCAGGTGAGGGTCATCTTGCACGCCTTCCTCGCGATCCTTTCGAAACTTCCCTTTCTTCCTTTTCACGTCGATGAAGAGACATTATTATTGTTCACTACTTCCCTCAATACATCGCGAAACACTGACCGCAAGAAAATTTATGTTATGTATTTATCATCGAATTTTTTTTGTTATCCTAATGAGATATGAGTCATTTTTAACCTCAAAATCGATTTAATTTCTTCGCGCGACTTTCAATAAGATTTATATATAATTAACTGCTATCTTCGCAATAATTAACAAAAATTCTCGCAATCCTTTCGTAACTTCTCTTTACTTTCCGCGTCGACGATGAAACATTATTATTTTTCACTACTTCCCTCAATACATCGCGAAACACTAACAATACGAAAATTTATTTACCGTATTTATCAACGAATTTTAAAAAAATTCTAATGAGATATGTGTAATTTTTAACCTCAAAATCGATTTAACTTCTTCGCGCACAGACTTTCAATAAGATTTATATGTAATTAACTGCAATACAGTACTAACCTAAGTACTAAAATACTAAAAATGTAGAAAATGAAAAACTTTGATAAAAACTGCAAGTCAGTTGAATCGCAAGGATATATGTACTATAGATCGCGATTCTCGCTGTAAAGACGATTGGTTGGACGATACCGCGGTTCTCGGACGTGCGATCCCTAATTCTCCCGTCCGCAAGATCCTCTAACCAGTCTCGTAATACCCCGGCATCAAACGATTATATCGTTCTTTGATCCAACCGCATCCTCCGCACTTTCTATTCTCTCGTCCCTTCGCGCGCCCCCCTTCCCCCGCCCCGAGTCTTTTTCTACGCTTTTTTTTATTCCGTCTCTTTGCTTCGCGATCTCTCGTCCCTTCGCAGCGATCCCTTTCCCAATCTTTTATCCCCTTTCGCGCGCGTGAAGAACGAAAAAAAATTCAACGAGATTCTGGTTAACCCTGTCGGTTGCGAGGTGGAGAGCCGCTCTCGTCGTCGAAATGACTCGGCGCATCCTTCGAATGAGCCCCGCGGCACGTAAGAAAAAAAAAAAAGGGATTAAAAATAAAAACTATACTACAACACAGCGATGGAAGTGTGCCGCTTCAGGAAATAATAAAAAAAAGAAAATAAATAAATTTGAAAAAAAAAAAAAAAAATGGCAATAGGTAGACTTTGATGAGAGAGAGGTTTCGGGGCCTCGAGAAAGATTTCAAGGTTTCCCTCGCGGTTCCTTTGTTCCTCACGCCCTTTCGTGCAATAATCATCATTAATTATGATACACCGAGCAGCGCGCAGTCCTCGATCATCAATTCATCTCGGAAATAATTACGAACACCAATGCACCGTTGCATATCCTGTCGATTCAACTTCTTCGCGTTGAAACTTCGATGCTGAGCTTCGAATTGATCGATACTTCGAACTTCAATGAAAGATATCGGTTGTTGATGCATAAGACGTATCAAGTACCGTTTTACATCGAAAATAATGCGAAATATTTGCTTCTTACGGGTTAAAAAAATACAAAAAAAATAATATTTATACTAAATAATATAATTGTTATTTAATTTTTTTTACGATATTCTCGCCGAAACGTTATTTATTTTTCACCTCGAAGTATTCGCGTTTTCTCGAAGTTTCAAGAATAAGTAATCCGCGTAACGAAAAAAAGTGATAAAATAGACGAAAAGTAGAATCCGGAGAGAGCGAAACTGAGCTCCGGTAGGGGGTAAGAAATAAGAACTGAAAGACTGGAAACGGATTCTGAAGGGGGTATGAGGCACGCAACCGCCTCGAGCGACTGACGCGTCTGATGAGCCTCTGGCCTCTCACCCTTTCGCCGCGTCCTTCACTCCTTCTCGTCTGTATATATGTATCTACTACATCGAAGCTTTCGCGGCTCTCTCACCGGATCTTTCTCTATATACATCCCTCGCTACTGCTGCTGCTGCCGTATAGCTATATCAACGTTTCTCGCGTTTCTCACTTCGATGAAATTTTCTCTCGCTTCCTCGCTTCTCGGCGAGCGGCAGCAGTACCGGTGATTACTATCCCCGTCTCTCGCACCCTCTTCCACGCCACTCGACGAACGACCCTCCGTTCGACGCCTACGCTTCGCTCGGTGAACAGTCTCCCGGAGTTTCCTCTCCGTCTCCTTTCCCTCAATGGTTCTCACTTCTGTCGATCGTTCGCGTCTTTCTTTTTTTTTTTTTTTTCGGGCGAATATTCCTATAACTATGTGTCTTTGATACCGTATATTCGTAACAAGTATATATATATATATATATATTGCTGTCTCATTCGTTACGTATCCGCGTGATACGCGACATATATATATATATATCAATTTCGTCTTACAAACGAACGATGTACAGCAATTGCGGACATTTTTTTTTACTGTTACCTGCGATATGTGGGTATCGATGCTAAATATTTTTATATCGCGAAAAATATATAACTTTTAAATATACCATTTTTCTATGGGAATTTTTTCTTATTACGCGAAGGAACGCCCTGTGATTCCTCCCGTGTAAAGTGTTTTCGAACTATATGAATTTTTTCGTTTATATGACGAAAACATCGCGTTAAAATTCCAAATACTTTAATTAGTCGTGTTTCGTATTTTATTTATTATATATATGACAAACTCAACATATAATCAATATTTTTGTATTTAAAGGGGTAAATTTAAAAAAATACTTTAAAAATTAAAGTTATTTTTCAAGGGGAAAGAGAATTATTATGTTTGAATTATATTTTTCCGGGATAGCGCGAACGCAGTCCCGACTAACAAAAATTATACGCCCGAGATATTCACATTAGGAATATTCGCAAGGGTCAGCTCGACCGTAGTGCAATGGAAGAGCCTCGCCCTGGAGGAACCGCCTTGTTGATCACGGTAACCTCTGCGCCAGGTAAGTATGCTTTGGCACGTCGATCGCGGGTTTATAAAGCCTCAAGGGACCGTAAGCGTTCGCGAGAAATTTATTGTCATGCGACATCTAGCGGCCGGGCGGGTAACTAGTGGCGCGCAAGTATATCGAGTCCCGCGGCTCTCGCGCGGCCTTACGACGAACGGAAAAGCGCGTCGGCGAGAAAATATATTTATCGATGTATCGATTATTAAAAGAAATTGCGCAGTTAATGTTAATCGCTGTTATTATATTAAAAAATTAAAAATTAAAAAAAATTTTGATATTTATAAAGATAAAAATGCAAAATTGTGCAAATTAATTCTATTTGATAATAAAGTTGAAAAATAGAATTTAACTTCCAGGAATTTGTCGAATAACGATATATTAATGAATTAAATAATTTTTTTACGGTTTGCGAGTGTATTAACGAAAGTTTTTTTTTATATCTTACGCGTGTTGTCTCTATTGGAATATCTGCTGTTCTGCGTAGAAATACGAGTTCGTGGGATAAAGTGGGTAAATTCTTAAGCGAACTATAAATTACGTTGATCAGAGCTGATTTGTTACCCCGACGAGACTTCGATCGAATCGCTCGCGTCTGGTGAGAGAAGACGACTACCCCCCCTTCGCGAAAACCACTATACATATAAGATTCACCGCCGACGGCTACCGACGAGCAACTTCGGCTCGTTAATGACGATCATTTGCAATGATTCGCCGATCGAGCGGATAACTGCGCGAGCCTCTCTCACACGACTCCTTCGATCATTAATGACCGCGAAGGGGTTATACAGGTGTACGGTATATCTATATCGCGACGAGCAAAAAGTATCGACCAAATTATACGGGAGCCGTGATGACGAGGGGCCTTTAATGTTAACTCGAATATGATGGAATTTTGCGTCGGCGCAAGATCAACGTTTTTTCAAAAAAAAAGCGGATCTAGAAAATCTATAAAAACGAAAAAAAAAAAAAAATAATCGCGCATCGAAAATAAAGCTAAACGATTTTTTTTTATTTAAAAATTAATTTAAACAAAATTAAAAAAAAAAAATTAATATATCTTTTTTTTTAATGGAGTCGCGCTGGACTATCGAACTAATTTTGATATAAATTGTTATAAATAAAAAATTGTTATAATTAAAATTTCGTGTTTATAATAAAAATTGAAAAATGAAAAAAAAAAAAAAAAAATTCAGACGCTTCGTGGGGATTACAGCGAATTGGAATTTAGATCCGCCAATCGCTATACTGCGGTATGAAAACTCGTCCGCGGATGTAACGACGCGGAAGACGCGAGACACGCTCCCTCCTTCCAAAGTCTACGCGCCGCGGCTACCCTTCCATCGCTACCACCCTATTTCCCATCCCCCTTTTCGTGTGTCGTCTGTCTTTCTCCCTCTCGCGGATGCTCTTCAGCCCGCGGCACCGCCGCTTTATAGCAGTTAACCACCTGTTACACACAGCGAACTGAAGCGCGCGCGACTCTCTCTCTCTCTCCCTCTCTCTCTCGCGACCTCCCCAACTTTTTTCGTTATATTCTTTTTCCGCGAAACACGCGACTACACTCGCGTACTCCAGTACCGAGGGGTGCTATCGCTATATCGTCGACTCGACTCTTCTATTTTCGTTGCTTCGTCGTCTACACGTTCGGTGTGTCCTACTAATACACTTCCAACAATCTTCAACAGTATTTCTCCAAAGCCTGAGGGAGAGAGTTACTTCGAGTTACTCGGCCCGTACTCTCCGGGTGAGAACTAAATTCGCCCCTTCGAGGGACTCGTAAGCGCGCGAGCGTATCCACTCATCCAATTATTTTCTCAGCTGCAAAACCCTCGAGATAACCCCGAAGAACAGACGAAGTACCAAGTGCCTTCGGAGACTTGGTGCAAACCTCTTTTACTTCAACTTCACTTCCTTTGTACGTCCGGACTTTTATATTCTTTGCTGGTTTTACTTTCTGAAACGATAATGTGGCACGTTCACCATTCCCTCGGGAGGCATACCTTTCGGAGAATCGTTGAAAAGAAGGAATACATTATTCTCGTTGTTCTCTTTGATCGAAGTGAACCAAGAATTTTTATTGATACGAGTCGTAATTATAATTTTCCATTATTACTGCGACGGTTCTTCGGAAATCGTCGTGAAAGCCGATAGCCGTATGCTGGTATCAACCCATTCTACTAAATCAGATATTGCGGTGGTTGTTCTTTCTTCTTCCCTGTCTTCGTCGATTATCAAAAGCATGTTGAAGACTTCTCGCATCGCTTCTCGCAAAACCCAATTTCAGACTCGAATCTTTTTCGTACTCTTCAGGGTTCGTAGTTTCCGAGGATAACATTTCCGCATCGCGGTCAAGCGAAGTTCGGACCTTTGTATCAAAATTTGCAGTTTTCGCTGATCCTATCTTCGAAATTTTCTGAGTTCTCTTCGGAGTTCTTGTCGGCGATACCGCAGAGTTTCTCGTACGATTGCGCTGGAAATGTCGGTTGATAAAATCTTTCCAATTCGAGGGCCAAACGACAACGTCTTGGTGCGGATTTCCCTTTACCTTGAAGAGAAACAACGGCGTGTCTCTCTTCGATCTGCTCAACAGCTCGTCGACTTCGTAGTCCTCCTCTACGTTGGAACTATCATCGTTGGTAGACTTTGTTTTGTCATCCGGAATCTCCACGCTTGAGGCGTCGATTATATCAACTTCGTCCAACCATCTTGATAGCGCGAAGTTTGGATCTCCGTAATCGAAATCCTCGTCCTCAGCGTCGACACTCTCGTACATGTGATCGAAGTCTTCGCTGTTTCCGATCGCGAGGGCCATTTGACGAGCGACAGATAATTCGCTATCGCTCGAGCCTTCGGCTGATTGGTCCACGAAAAAACTTTCCTTATCGTCTTCATTCGTTTCCGGTAATTCTTCGATTCTAATCGTCGAATTGCCAGTCGCGATGATTGTGAATTTTCTTGCCACTGAGGAATTCATTTCGTTGCTGGAATTGTTCGACTTGGTCTCGTTGTCCAAAGCTGAAGATTGATTAGGCAAAAAATCGGCAAACGATTCGTCATCGTCGAACATTGAAATTTGTGGATTGTCGTGACTCGCCTCACTCTTCAGCATGGAGTCGTCTTCGGCGGTAAAACTCGGCGTATATTTTTCCAGATAGGACGGAATTTCTCGAGTGAAGAGTTTCACGTTAGTCAAGTTACCGTCGGCGAGTTCTTCTCGTGAGGCGAGCCAAGTTCTCAGCGCGGCGTTCCGCACTTGATGGAGACGTTCGTGATACTCCTGAGCGGCTCTTAACCAATCGACCATTTGCACGCTGCGCTTTGATCTTTTGTTCTCTATTGTACCTTCTCTACTCGCAGATACGTTGCGCGATATTGCAGAAATAGTTCCGTCAGCTTTTTCAGCTTGTAAAACATCGACTGCATTCCGTTTCCTTCTTTCGACACTTTTCGCACCGTTGCGTCGACCTCGTCGAAGATTGATCGACGCTTCAGTCGCATCCGCTTCAACGATCGGAGTTTCGTCGTTCTCCGGTTCTTCGTCTCGTCGCTGACGTTCGGAATAATCGAGATACGCCGGATAAGCGATCTCCCAATTGTTCTCCACTTCGGAATTTTCATTTTCCAACGATAGAAATGGAGTCTCGTAAGATTCTCGAGAACTTGTAAGCGCTTCGCCGCCAAATTCGGATTTACTCTCCCCATTGACCACGAAGAGATTGAGCGAAGGTCCTTCATCCCAAGAGTTCCGATTCCAATCATCCTCGTCGTTGAACGAACGCCTCATTGACGCTGCCATTGGCATCATAGCCGCTTCACGACTCGTCGAACTTCTCGCCATTCTTTTGTCGAAATCATTGGACATTCGCGACCGAACGACTGATTTTGGAATCTGCGTTTCCAGCATTGATATGGACTCTTCGATCGGAGAAGTTTCTTCAATTTCTAAATTACCTTCCCCTCGTGGATTCGCTTTTGCGCTTTTTCTCCTGATTATGTCTGCCGACAGTGGTCGGTTCCATGCAGGATTCAGAGGCCAAATTACCTGCCGACTCGGTCTCGAAGGATCCGTGGTGAATCTTAGACTGTATCGCTCCCGAGAAAACAGATTCGGTGCTTTCGTCACGCTGTAGGATTTTGTATCGGCTTTTGATATCAATATGGGAGATTGAATCTGTTCCGTTGAATGGAGCGGATCTTCTTTCGACACTCTTCTTGCGTTGGATCTGATAGCTTCCCGATGTCCAGAATTTGTAGATCGCTGCGTTGCTTTTCTTCGACGTATTTGCGACTCGTTGATGACTCTGTTTCGTCCGTTTTGACTCGGATAACGTCGACCGCGAGATTGCAGAATATTCTGAGCTTCGATTGAATTCGGCTGCAGAGTTACCGTTCTCCATTGTCGATTGGAACGAATTGGAATAAATTGGGCAATGCCTTCGTCTTCAACGTTGAAGTTTCTTCCATTTTTATTGTTAGGCAAGAGACTCAGGTATGTGGAGGTTGAGTTTTCGTTTGGATGAATAACTTTTGGTTTCGGCAATAGAACGTATCTTCTGATAAGCTGGTTAGGGTCTTCGGATTTAGCGCTTTTCGGACTTTGATTGATTGCAATTGGTCGGCGATTTTCCGTGAAATTCGTACGCGAATAAGGAAAAAATGTGGATGCAGAGTCTTTGGCTATTTTCCTGTTTCTAATATTCTTGGATCGTTCGTTTGCCTCAATTTTCATTATCATATCATATAGCGAACTCTCGATCACGACAACCTTCGTTTCTATTCTATCCAATTGCGCTTTAAATTCGTCAACTGTCTCATTAATTCGAGTATTGAAATCGTGATAATCGTCATTCTCCAAAATAACCGGAGTTTCTGGAAAGGTAAATTCGTAGTTGTTATCTGAATATCGAGAATTCTTGTCCCCGATAATCGAAGTGTCCCAATATTTTTCGGTTACATTATCAACCTCGTCGCTTTCGTTCTCGAGATCAGAGACCCCTTGAGACATCGGGGATATCGTAAAGTTCGAAGAGTTTCGTTGATCTTCATCAGTTCCCGAAAATTCTGGAAGGTCGGTGCTCGCATCTGTAACGAATATTTCAAGCGCGTCGTCGTAGTTTGCGTATTCTTCACCCGCTGTTACAGTTCTCCTGTCCCTTGTCTCCGCTTCCTCGACGAGATCAAAGTCTCCAGAGGATTTACTGCTCCTCGGTATTCCGGTTATGTGAATATTTATCGCTGACTCCATGCCCTCGGGATCCGAACTTCGAGATGTTAGTAATTCTTCCTCCGAACCCATACCTACTTGTCGGGCGATCAACCAATGACGAGATGGATCTTCCATCGTTCTTGGAGTCTTATTTAAAAAATCGTAGACTACAATTTCGCTGTATTCGCTCCGTGGATTCGCTTCTTCGGCGTTTTCCAGTTCACGCTTTCGTCGAAATTGTCTCGTTGGTAGTCGGAGTCTTGTTAACTTCAAACTGCGAGGAACCATAAACTGCCGCAGAACTGCGAGAGCTTCCGAATCTCGAATAGTCTTGATTAACCTTTTAGTCTCATTTGCGGGTTGACCCCGAGACTGCGCGGTAGTAGAGACATTGTTGGTAACTTTTCTGAGAACCGACGATCCCTTGGAGCTATTCAGCTGCTCGATAACATTCTTGAAACGTTCGTAGACAAGCGGAGCTTCGATTTCGTCGAAAATCAAAGTTGATTGACTCTTGTTGACGGAATTTAGCAAAATTTCGAGATCAATGAGAGCCTCGTTACCGTAAATCAATTGAAACTCTCTGTTCGCGATTATCACGTTTACCAAGTGTCCCGAAGAATCGCGTATATTTTTCGGATCGTATTTTATCTCGTGTGGAGACTCGTAGGTTCCAAATTCGACATCTGATTCCTTGACATCTCTCCGCGTCAAAGGAACCTAAAAAATCAATATGTTATCGTTTAGGATTCTATCAATTTGATACAATATGTAAGGAACTGTGTAGAATTGTTCTTTTTTCGAATTCTATACATTCATTCATGAAATTCATTAAAAAATACTATCAGAACCTCAGTGTTGCCGATACCAATAGATGATGTAATTTTTGAAGTCAAAAGAATCGGCCAACGCATCGAAGTAGATGTTCGATGATCAGTTTCTCGTGTAGTGGAGACATTCTTTGTGCTCATTGGTTGTTCAACTTCAACGATCTCATAATTACGATATGGATAGTAAAAATGTTCTGCTTTTTCGTCATTTATCAAATTGGTTATCAAGTCGTCCGATTCTTCCGAGTTACTGATGTCGTTCTTTGATATCTTAAACTTCTGTTCTATATTCTCGTCATCGCGTTCAACAAGTGCTGCGGAGACTCGATCGATACGATCGTCTAAGCTTTCGCAAATGAAATTGGTGCAAACTAATCCAGCTTTGCATGTAGTCGTAGCGAGAACGGTAACTCTCGACCGCGAGTCTTCGAAATTGGCGGACGAAGTTCGCACTGCCAATTGCGATCCACAGGAAGCGCGTAAATCTGATGATAGAGGACAGATATTGTTAGTCAATAATTGAAGTTCAAATCGCTTTGTAACTACGGCTGGGATTAGGGATTACCTTGAATTTGAACACAAGAATGGCAACAACCGCACAGATCACCGAAACGACTCGACAGAGCGCCGTTTGCACATATTAAAACTTCACTGCCGCGGCAATCCTGGCAGTGATTCGGCGAACACCAATTCAAAACCTTCGGAATTTGATTCCCCTTCGATGCTTCGCAAGAACTCGATAATGAAAAAAGTAGAAACGATATCCACAATAGTTGTCCTGTAATTTGAAAATATAAAATAAATGTATAGATCAGCTACAGTTCTGTAAATCACTGTAAATTCAATAACCGCAGAATTGTCGCGTTTCATACCCGAGATGCGAAATACCAAAGACATATTTTTACGAACGCACAGGACAAACTGTTCCTAACGAACAATCGTTCCTACAGTTATATACGATCCGAACACAATGCTCGTTGTGTAAGTCGCGTTTGCAATAACACATATTCTGTTACGCGTCGCCGTTGTCAACATCCGAGACGAGAACGCGATCGCGGAAAATAGCATATCGATTTACTAAGTGTTTGGAGTACTGCATTCAATCTTTAGCAGTGGAAAAAAGAAAAATGACGATCGGAGTTTCTTTAAGACTTCGCAACGACAGAACCTCACATTTTTCGATGAAACGCCATTTCGATCTTTTATTAACGATAAACAATATAAATTCTAAAAAAATGACGTCTAAATTAATAACTCTTGAAAAATGACAAACCCGCGAGCTGAAGAGGCCAAAGTGGTGAAAAATGAAAAATTGGAAGGAGCAGTTTTTTTTTATCGGGATAATTAGGGATTCATTAACAACTGAAAAAAATCGAAATTGCGAAAACGATCGAAGCTTCGTAGATCATTATGAGTGAAGTAGAATTAGCCGAAGAGGCAAAAGAAGAGAATCCTTCGGAGCCGTTGCCGGATGTAGCTACAGCCGCGGAACCGGGTCAGCCGGCTGAACCGGAAGTCCTTCCGGAGATTCCTCCGACACAAGTAAAAACCGGAGGTCCCATTTCTATCTCTTTCTCTCTCGAGTGCCGCAGCAAATTCCATGTATCGGTCGTAATGACGAATGTTCGCAGACGCAGAGAATGGTCCATTATCACTTGAGAATTTCGCGGAAGAGACTGCGATGGTGCATAGCGCCGAATCTTTGTTTCTCGCGAAACTCAACGCGGATAAGTTTTCCCAGACGTTCTTCAAGTACATGAAGAATTTAACTGATAAGCGCTGCATCGATATTTTCAATATGGAAGTCGATCACGAAGACAAATCGTTGATTTTTTATCGAAGATCCAGCGAACTTCTCAATGATCCATAGATCCCGAAAATAATCGTATTTAGTGATAAAATAAATTTGATTTTTCTCTAAGAAACTTTTATTCGATTTTTCGACGCTTTTTAGCCGTAAAACGGTAAAAGCGATTCCTAAGTATACAAATATCGCGTAGTTTCGCAAAGGGAGTCGGTAGCACCATCTGCAAAATAAAAATGCGAGACAACCCCAAGGAACCTTTCTAACGAAATTGCGGTGGTCGATAAAGCTGCTTGCAACCGATACTTGCATCTCTGATCGGTAAAATGAAGTCGACATGCGATCACAACGCTTTCTTCTTGATGCAGAAAACTTATCGTTTGAAATGTTTCTGTAAACAATAATCAGGAAAAAAAAATTTTTGGGTAAATTTCGGGAAGTAGAAAATGTGAAAAAAATGCATAAACAGTTAATCTACGTATACGTATTGTATCGCGTTTATTAAAGATTGATTAATACGATATTAAGTACAATATGGTTGTGCATTGCAGTTTCATACAAAACGTTATGCTTTCATAATTTCGCATAACAATTAATGTATTCATCTTGATATATCAATGCCCGATATTTCACGGCATTCGTCTTCGTTTCGTTTATATCTGAGCTTTTATTTTGTTACTTTTGTATTTTTTTTTTTTTTTTTTTTTTTTTGCATTGAACCGCGGGATTCACGTCTATATCGACTTATTCTTCATTCGATTTCTACGTCCCCAAGTTTTATACGGCTCTTGCATCGTCTTCTTCTTCCTTCTTAGCATCTTCTCTCTTTTGGCTCTCCGCACCGTTTGAATTTAACTTTTCACAGTTTTTTATACCAGAAAAGATAGTGTTCGCCTTCGCTGATCTCGAGATCGTCGACACCTAAAACGGGAAAATCAATTTACCTGTAATCTTCTCATCGACGATTTCGCTTGAAAACAAAAAATGGTAATTGAAGAAAAAAAAAATGGTAATTGAAAAAAAAAATGGTAATTGACGAAAAAAAAATGATAATTGAAGAAAAAAAAATGGTAATTGAAGAAATTCCGACCTCCCGGAGCGACAAGTTGATTTCCTGGCGGCGATGCAAGATCAGGCGGCGTCGGCAGTCTATACAACAGCCAATAATGATAGGACATCGGTTCCTCTTTGTAACCGGCGAGCGTGTGAACGTAATGTCCGTTTGGCCATTCCGATGCGGAAAATTGGAAGTGCGGCGACATTTCCGAAGCGAGCATCATAACTCCGTAAAATGTTTCGTTTTTCGGGGCAGTTATAGTCAAATGATATGTCTCGTTGGTTCCGACCCACAGAGTGTAAGATACGTTGACCATCTGCGGTATCGCTGTAACTGGCGTCGCCGATTCGGTACTCGCGTTACTCGAGTTGCTTCCGGTTGTCGATGGAATCAAATTTTCTCCTCGATTGTCCGGTGACGTAACGTCTATAAAAAATAAATGCCAATTTTCAATCCCAAATTTTCATATCAAAAAAAAAAAAAAAAAAAAAATTTAAGAAAATTTGTAAGAGTTGAAAAAGAAAAAATTAATCGAATTGATTCGACACGATACCGATACTGGTGGTCAGTCTCGGTGGTGCACTGTCCGTCAATCCCTGTCCGCAGTCCAAAGTCCTGATACTCGCGAGACTCCGCGGCGCGACTCCGAGAACAGCTTCGGCGGTCGCGTGAACATTGCCATCGAAAGAACCGTCGGGTCTCTGACGATTGGTCAGCCATCCGAGAGCTGCAGATTTGTTCCAATTGTCGGCCGGTTCGTTCTCCACTTCTTCCAGCGCTTGCATTACCAGTGCAGTCGTATGCAAGTCACCGAAACTTCCGTCGAGCCGTTGCTGATGAGCCAAATCGAGCGATGGCTTTCTCACGAAATGATGAAGATTACGGTGACGGTGATCTTGGACTATGCATCGCAATGCCAGTATCACCATTGCCACGGTATCTAAGAAAAACGGTTTTTATATACGTAAAAAAACGATTTTTTTTGCAAATTTTTTTTTATAATAATAATCAGACGACGGCAAACGCTACGGAAAAAGAAAAAAAAAAAAATGTCGATATGCGTAAGAAAAATTTTTTTCAACAGAATTAAAAAAAAATAATAATCAGACGACAATCGCCACTGTAAAAAAAAAAAGTATTTTTATAATTAAAAAAATAATTTTTTTCGCAGAAAAATGATGAATACCTTTCCTGTTAATTAAGATAAATGACCAATAAAAATAACTCACCAACATTATGATATTGAGCGGCTCCCGCGATATCCATAAGTCTGCGTATCTGTCTTTTGCGTACATGTGCCTGAGCGCTGCAGGCCGCTAAAGTAGTCAAAGCGAATTCGTAATCGGTCGGTGGATCGTGATGTTGCAACGTGCCGATGAGATCGTGACCGTGAAATTGTCGCGGATCCATACACAGGGCATTCAATGCGAGTGTATAACGAGCCAAACGCACTGCTGAAAAACCGACTTCGTGATGCCTAAAATTAAAAAAAAAAAAAAAAAAAAAAAAAAAAAATTAAACAAAATTTTCAAACATTTTTCGTCGAAAGTAAATAACGAAATTCTTCGTTACAACGTCATGGGAACGGATAGCACAACAATCCAATTTCCTTTAATTACAGATTAGTATTGTTCTATAGTGGATGTATAATAGACGATGACTTATCGGAGAATCAACTCCGTTCTATTTTAACTATATTAGATAATACGCAAATGGCTTCCTTGCGTAATTCATCGAATTGCCATTATAGAAGCAGCTGTAGGGATGACTAAAAAAAGGTTTTGCCGGATCGTTCGTAACAGTATATTCACGAAAACATAGTCGACGCCGCTAAACGTCGATTAAGTCGGTTGCCTAAGGGTTGCGATCGTCGTTTCTCTATTTTTTTTTTTTTTTTTTTTTTTTTTCATTACCTCCAAAGCAACAAAACTATTTCGAGTTCCATTTGCTTTCCGCTGAGTTGCATTTCGATCGCTGCGGGCGACGGTAAGTTCTCGTCGTGCGAAAGATTTGCGAGACGAAGTGCAAGTAGCACTCGATGCGTGTCGTTACCCCATCCGGCGTCTTTGTCACGCTGATTCCACAGCCACGTGGTCGCGCGCTCCAAAATCGCTTCCGATTCGATTTCAACTGCACTCGGCTCTTGACTCATTCCTGTATCAATCGATTTGTCACTTAACAAATCTTAAAATAATTCTGCGATATTTTTATTCCTTTTTTTTTTACCTTCGCAACGCGCGAACAGAATACAGGTCCATCCCGCGATAAAGAGGACAGTATTTCCGACTCTCGAAATGCCGAACATCGTTTCTTCTTATGTATTTCTACCTGAAAGAAAAGTTTAATGAAAATTCTGAAACAATGCGAAAATTATGAAAATTACGAAAATTACGAAAATTACGAAAAATACGGAATTTTTTTTTCGTCAGATTTTTTATAGATAAAAACAAAAATTTAATAAAAATTCTCAAATAATACGAAAACTGTCGAACATTGTTTCTTATTACGTTCCGATTCTCCACAAAAGTTCAATAAAAAACCGCCGAAATTACGCAAACAAACCACAATAATATCCGACGATCGAGAAAAGTTAATTAAACGATCTTAACGCTCTTCAAACTTAACAGAACTCGCAAAAGCCAAGTTCCGTGTACTTTCAATGGTTTAACTGCCGCAAGTTTCCATTGGACGATGTTCCAAACTTCGGGGATATAGGTAAACTCGGCTATCGGGAATCGATCTGACCCCGATATACCTCGGGATTAATCTTCCCGCAATCGTCGCAGCAGGCAAATCAACTCTCCCCCTTCTCCCCGAAAGGTCGTGTTGTTCGACTACAATTTCGTGAAACGATCTCTAACGAACCCTCGTCTATGTTCCGTTCGCTTCGTCTCGTGTTTCATCCTCGCTAACACGGCCTCGTGCGCGCCGGCTGTGGGAAAACGCAGAGCGTTGGTCACCCGAATGACGAGAGAGGGGTTGAATTTTCGCAGTGTCTGTACAACAACTCTACAGGGAACATGTAGATCCCCATTGGCGACACGACTAACATGCATCCCTCGTAGTATAGGGATTGTATAGGCAGAGAGAGGCAACAGCAAGAGACCATAGCATAATCTTCCTTGCGATAAATCGCTTTCTCGCGCGCGCTAGGGGTTCGCTCGCTCGCAGGTTGTCCGTATAACCCGTAGATCGCTGAAGCAAGTGGAACACGAGGGAGGCAGGGCGTCGGGGTACGTCGAACAAGGGCCCATGCGATATTGCGTGGGATCGATATCGTGGCGCCTGTCGCCCCTCTCGACGTACACGTACCATTACACCTCCTCCCCTCCCCCCTCACTCCGACTTGTATACTTGTATTGTCGAGTGTGTTGTATTCTGCACCCTTTGTACCGCGGTTTCTATGCCCATGTGCACGTGTATATATAAGGTATATAGCGTATATATGTACCTTACATAAACGTTGATATCATCTATGTAATCAAAGGTATACGGATATTTCGTATGTACCTGATGGAGAACTATGTATATGTATTCATATATAGGGGTATTCCATTGTATGTACACATATAGCGTCATGTACCTCGCTAACGACGACGGCAGGTACCTGTACGAGACAGCATCGCATATAGCGAGCTTATTGTCTGTTCGGCGATGCCTCGTATACGAGGAACTTCCATTCTCGTATACGATAATACCTTTCTTCAATATCTCGCTTGGCAATATCGCAAACTACGATCGAATACGTCGTCTGGAAGGAATTCGACGACGACGATCGTCTATAATCATTTTTTTGCGGTTTCGTCTATGAATCATCGTATATATCGTGAATTTAATTATTTCGAACGAATTTATTGAAAATTTTGAAAAAAAAAAAACGAATATACGATAATTAGTGGTAAAAATCGATTTTATTTGGCTTATTAGACATTATATTTGATTAATGCGAAAAATGATACAGTGGTGCTGTTTTATTTAAGGGAATAATAGATTCTATTTTTAGAAAAACGACGCGCGCCAATCGCTTGCCTATAGACCAAACTTCGGTTAATTAAACGTCCATTTCACGTGTCAACTTTGTCGGTGTTTCGCGATCGATTTAATTTTTTTCTTTCCCTTCTTCTCTCGTTTGACGGAAATAGTGTTTCGCTTTATCGCGAACTTTTGCCAATAATGGATTTTCCTACAGACTTTTGTGTTTGTAATTAAATCGAAGTTTTTTTTTTTATATTGCGTTCATCGCGATTAATTAACTTTAGAAATGAAATCTCATTAGGGATGATAGAATCTTTGGTTTGACTCTCTCGACGAGAGTTGCAAAACTTCGCGGGGTTCACGGATGAGAGTTCTACCTGTTGGAGAGCCGAAGCTTGTTAAGCTTTCTCAGCCGTTCCAAAAAATAATTCGTACCACTTGGTCACGCAGTCATTCCAGTATTATACTTATATTTCTTTCACCGTCGAGGTGCACTGACCCTCGCGTAATTATAACTCGAATACCCTCCCCCCGCCACCCTTCTTCGTCGCTACTATCTACGCGGAAAATATCAATCCCCCAACGAAACTCGTGCAAAAATAAACACATTATTTTAAAATAAAAGTAATCAACTATATTTTAATCTCCGAAGTATTTTTCTTGTTATTGGCTCATCGGGTATTAAAATAAAAAAATAAAAAAATTTACTCACGCTACAGTCACAGATCCTCTCGAATCCCTTCGGACTCCGGCCAATGGAGTTTGTAGTACCCTTGAGCGTCAAGAGAAGTAAGCGCTCGAATATTTGGCAAAGGATGACGATTTTTTTTCCTCTTCCTTCCTCCTCGTTCCTCGTAACTGTCTCTCTCTCTCGTATGTACTCAAGAATTCGCGAACTCCCGATTCGGGGGAATGGACGACTGGATAAGGAATTCAAGTCTGTCCCGGTCGACGTTAACGAGCAGAATAGACAGTCAGTAGTGAATGTTGAGTTTTGAATTTTTTTTTTTTTTTTCGAGGACAATATACAGCGTAGCGACGATTGTGGGGGGTAGTTGATGGAAAGTAGTAGTAGCAGTGGTGGTGGGTGATACCTGCGTGCCGATGACAAAGGACGAGGGTGTACCGTCAGTGACAGGCGTCACGGCAAACGGCGTCGTGACGATGCGCCTGCCTCGTGAATGCGCAATGCAGACTAAAACCCAGGAAACTCGGCAAGGGGTTCGAAGACCTCCCTCCCTTAAACGCGGCGCGCGACTCTCCCTCTGAACATATATCCCTCTTTCGCCTTCCCCCGTCGCGATCCTCATCTACCCGACGCCACGCGAGTCGATTCCCGCGACCGAGCGGCGACCCTTTTCGCTTTTCCCATCCGGTTTTTCCTCCCCGCGACTACTCGCAACCCTCTTTTCCTCTCCTTCCCTTCATCCTCTCCTCCGTCCCTCTCCTATGGGTATATCGCCGCCAGACGCGGAAGGGTTGTCGGGAGACTTCTTCTTTTTTTATCCTCTCTAACTCTTGGACTATTTTTCTTATTTTTCTCTTCTTTTAGCTCGGAAACGAACGATAGTCTCGACAACGAGAGACATAGCAAACTCCGAAACTCACCCCCCACCCACCCTTCACCTCTCCCTTGCGTCTCATTTACCGCGGCGGGGCCTCGAGAATAATCGCTTCCAAGAAAAAATTCACGATGACTGTACACGTGGTGCGCGATCAACAAAACTATGCGTCACGGGTGGTAGGGGTCTCGATGGGTTTTACCCCTTATCTATAGTTATCGGCAGCATCAGCACGCTTGGCGCGCTGAAAAATTCTTTGGCTCTCGTGATTGCGATAAAAACAATTCTTTTTTTCTTCATCGTTCGAGAAATTCTTTGGCAAATTTCGTGTTTGTTAAATAGGTTGCGAATTCGGGAATTTAGAAAGAGGAAAAAACAATACATCGGCTATGAAGCTGAAGCGATGAATGGCAAAACATTGTTATCATGGATTTGTATAACAAATTTTGCAAAATATGGCGATTTTAATTATTTTTTTAATATATCTTTACTTTGCGACTGAACATCGGAAAAACTCATGTGACCACCGTAATCCGCCGGCAAATACAAAAAACAAGGAATCGGACAATGATTCCGAATTAGAGAAATATAGAACGATGAAAAAACGATAAAAACGCAAAAGAAATGTATAATGAAGAGATAATTTTTTTTTTTTTTTTTTTTTTTTTTTTTTTCAAAAAAAAGGATCATGAAAAATTCTCCAGTTTAGATTTTTCGATGTATTTTTTTACTCTGAGTATAAAATCAACAGCAGTTTCGTACTCAGGTCACGTGGCATATTGGCGATCGCGATAAAATGTTTTTTTTCCGGCGCGACGGAACCTATTTATGAACACTCATACTTCGATGAGCAATATGACTGATGAGAATAGCTTCCGCCGTCAATCTCATGTGGCAGTCGCAATTGTGGTACGAAAAAATCGATAATTATACCGATCGATATTTTCGATATTTTTTTATAGATTTTTCCTCGAGTCATTAGAAACATTGGCGTAATAAAAAAATTGCCTCCCAAAATTGATTTTAATGTTAATAATTCGATAACGCATTTCTCCTTTTACGAAAAATTTATGAAAGTCATATCGATGTAAAAAAAAATTAAGGCGGCCGACTATAAAGATAGGATTAAAAAAAAAAAAAAAAAAGATCGAAACATTCGAAAAATGAGTCGTCTTTGATTCATTGCTATATTTAAATAACTCTACTTTCCCAACGTCAGTAGAATAAAGGAAAAAAAGTGCACACGAGTACTCGAGAACTATGGAAAATAAAGTCCAAAGAGGGAATTTCCGAGAGATCGAAGAAGTCATAGATGAGGAGAACGAACAGTTGCGTTCCGATTGGACTTCCGGAGAATCTGAAAGATCCTCTTGGAGAACAAATCTCTGACGAGAGATCTACTCTCTCGCAAGTTGTTATCACGAACAAAACTCCTCGGGCGCTTTCGCAGATTCTTCATCCGCTCTTAAAAAAAAAAAAAAAATTGCTGTTTCCTTCTCAGGAGAACAGGAGTTGAGACATTGTCATTCCTGAAGAGTCTGAAATACTTTGGCAGAGTGTATTGGAGAGCTATCGTCGCTATTCCGTGGGCCATTATTCTCACAGTACCTTTACTTGCTATTAATTGTACGGTACGTCATAAAAAAAATTGTTCTCTCATTTAAAAAAATTGAAAACAACAGTTTCATTATATAGAAAAATTAAAAAAAATAGTTTCATTACATAGAAATTTAAAAAAAAATAATTTCGTTATATTTGAAAAAAAAAAAAAAAAAAAAAAAAGTTCCATCGTATAACTTTTTTTTTTAAATATTACAAAAAAATGAGAATTTTTGTTTCACCGGAAAAATGTTACTGAGGACTGTAATTCGATTTTTTACATTTTTTCGATTGCGTTTTTTGCATTTTGCGGTTTGTAATACTTATGAACGGCGCGATAATGGTATTCATCGGTAGTATTATACTCGCTATCGCCATCGAGTGCAGTAATTTACACATGAGAGTCGCACTGAGAACAATGACGATAGTCGGATGCAGTCATCCTAATGACTGCTTCTTGGTGGTCTGTGCGTCGTTACGACCTTATTGTCGATGTCGATCGCGACCACCGCTGCCACGGCGATGATGGTACCGATTATCGTCGCTATTCTCGACGAATTAAAAAAAATCGCCTTAAATAATTTCAAAAAAATTTTAAAAAAGTTGGTAAATCGATTATTCTATAGGAAGTTCTCATCGACAATTTTAGCAAAAAAAAAACTTTGTCAATTTTTCATTCGAGAAACGGCACCGAAGCAATGAAATTCTAAAAAAAGTGATCTGATCTTAGCTCACATTGGAACGAAAGCTGACCTTCCGTTGTCTGTCGAGCAGTCGACGGACCAAATTTCGACAGATTGACTCGTCGTACTTCGAGAAAATAATAAAAATTCATAAATGGCAACCAATCGTCAACCCGATCAATTTCCAAGCGGCGAAGAGTTTAGTTTTTCGATTTAACAAACACAATTCTCTATTAACTTTGTCCCATTTCTACTTTTTTCTATAAATCTCTCTTTCGATACACAGAACGGGAAATATTTCATTGACCATTGGAAAACGAACGAAGATATTTGTTCGATTGTATTGGCGAAGTTTTTTTATTTTCGTGTGGCCTATGATTCTTCTATCGTTACTGTTGACTCAAAATACGCCGGTATGACATCATTTTTTAGTGACAATTGATTTTTTCCAATAAAAAAAAAAAAAAAAAAAAATGATAAAATTCTCTTGTCGTTC
Source organism: Cryptus armator (assembly GCA_963971235.1). Taxonomy (NCBI): domain Eukaryota; kingdom Metazoa; phylum Arthropoda; class Insecta; order Hymenoptera; family Ichneumonidae; genus Cryptus; species Cryptus armator. The sequence goes on along the minus strand of OZ020239.1, from coordinate 9,727,940 downwards.
GATCGACAGGCAGTAAGATGCGGTTACGTGATACTGATAATGGCGGGTTACTGGGTTACCGAATGCATCCCATTGGCGATAACTGCCTTAATACCCACAGTACTTTTTCCTACTTTCGGCATCTTGAATAGCCGCGAAGTATCCGGTTGCTACATGAACGACACTATAATGGTTTTTATCGGCGGACTTATACTCGCGATTGCGATAGAACACAGTAATCTTCACCTGAGACTTGCGCTCACGGTAATGAGAATCGTTGGATGCAGTCACAGTCGTCTACTCGGCGGTCTATGTACAGTTACCACTTTTATTTCAATGTGGATATCGAACACCGCCGCTACGGCGATGATGATACCGATTATATTCGCTATACTGAAAGAACTCGAAAAGGTTAAAAAAAATAATAAAAAAAATCTCTTCACAATTTTTAAAAATCGAGTTTCTTGGATCGTATGATTGACTGTTAGATTTATTATCATCAGGAAGGACTCAATAAAATGTTTGACGCGGGCGAAGCGGATTCGGAAGATCCGGAAGAGGCGCCGTAAGTTTTTTCTTTTTTTTTTTTTTCGATTTTTTCGTATCTAAAATTGGTAATTATGAGGAATGACGATAAGCGATATTATTTCAGTGTTCTAAAGCCAACGAGAGTAACGAAAGCTTATCTTCTCGCGACTGCATACTGCGCCACATTTGGCGGTACCGGTACTCTCGTCGGTACCGGAACTAATTTAACATTTAAAGGAATTTACGAGGAAACGTTTCCCGACGCACCTGGAATAACTTTCACCAAATGGATCACTTGGGCCTTTCTACCGATGACGATTAATTCATTTCTCACGTGGATCTACGTACAGCTCTTTTATCTCGGGATGCTGCGACCCAAGAGCCGAGATGCTCGCGCAGCTTCGATCGGTGCTCATGGCGAAGATATCGCCAATCAAGTAAAAAAAAACCTTCAATGCAATTTTTTTTTTTAATCAAAACCCAAAAAAAAAGAAAACTAAAAAAAATCGTAATGAAAGATTTTTTTTTAACTAAAACTAAAAAAATCTTCAGCGGACATTTTTTTTTTTCTAATCCAAAAAAAAAACTAAACAAAAATCTTCAATGGAAGATTTTTTTTTGTTTCTATTGCGAAAAATGCTTCGAAATAATTTTTTTTTTTAATGATTAAGTACGATCGGTAGGTGATGCGTGAAAAATACGAAAACTTAGGCCCGTTATCGTTTCACGAGTGGGCAGTAGGCGGACTTTTTTCCTTATGCGTTTTTCTGTGGATATTCAGAGCACCGGGTTTTATCACCGGATGGGCCGAAGCCATAACAAATATGTGAGTACGAAATTCCTCTTTCATAAGTAACGACTAAGCGGTCAATTATGCGATTGTCTACAGAGAGGTGAAAGACTCCGCTCCCGTTCTTCTCGTAACTATACTGATGTTCTGTATCCCTAAGGATCCAAATTTTATTAACAGCTGTAGCAAAGACGGTAAGCGGCTTATGTAAAAAAAAAAAATGCTTTTCATATCATTTTCACAAGAAATATACCGAAATCGCAGCTTCCAAAAGGCCCGCGAGGTCTTCCGAAGGTCTGATTACGTGGAAAGTTATCAATTCCCAAATGCAATGGAACTTAATGTTCCTATTGGGCGGTGGATTTGCAATTGCCAAAGGCAGTGAGTATTCTTGCCTTTCGAAGAAAATCGGCGAGTCACTTATACCTCTCCGAAATTTACCCGCCGTCGTGATACTGTTCGTCATATGTCTGTTCATCGGAACGATAACGGAATTCACATCGAATATCGGTGTCGCCAATATAATATTGCCGGTCGTGGCGCAAATGGTAAGATTTCATTTTTCCGAATATTCGATTGCGGAGTATATAAAAAAAAATTGAAATTGCAAAACATTTAATTTTTTTTTTTTTTTTTAAGTGCATAGCGATAGAACAACATCCGATGTATCTGATGCTACCGGCTACTTTTATGTGCTCATACGCCTTTCGTCTTCCCGTCGGAACTCCGCCCAATGCAATTGCCGCGGGTATCGGAAAGATATCGACGAAATCTCTGATTTCCGGTGGTTGCATACCGGCGATTTACAGCCTCATTATCCTCGTCGTACTTTTCCCAACTTGGGGAGTTTATGTTTACGATATACGTGAATTTCCCGAGTGGGCGAGAAACGTTAATTCCACGACTTCTAATCGTTGCTAACGCGGGAATTTCCGTACTTCACGTTATTATTATAAGTCTCAGCGTAAAATCGTTTCTTTTATGGAAAAAGAAACTACCAGTTGTGTAATTCTCAGAGCGAAGATATCGACACGAGAGGATGTTAATAATCGAGTTTTCAAATTTGTTATATTAATTAAAGATAATTGTCTTCTTTCGTAATGAATACATAAATATATTTAACGTTTACTTTTCGTGTACATAATTTTTTTTTTTTTTTATTTTCTTTTCATTTTCTTTGTACAGTTTTTTAAGCTTACATAGCACGATTAATCGATCGATTCGTCAGATCAATCAACGAACCAAGATGATCGATCGATTGTCTCTCTGTTTTGTATCCTCACAGAGGATAGGGTAACGGTATACCTCGTTTCAGGTAACATATCAAATTCCGATGTTAGACGACGTTTTATATATGTTTAGTTAAAAAAAAAAAAAAAAGGTATGCTCTCCCGTCTTTATCGTTATATCGCGTTTCGGCTGTTTTTCGCAAATATCGTTAGTTTCTCGACAAAGTAACGAAAACGATATTTAACGATCTTTGCTCGATGCACACGTCGCTATTGTCGGTCGAATCGCGGGCTCATCGACATTCCGCCATTTCGCGCATCGAGCGCAGAAGATTTCTCGAGTCTTCGTCATCGCGGCGATATCGATTATTGTTTTTCTTTTCGTTATTTTTTTTTTTTTTCTTCTTTTTTTTTTCGCTTTTTTTTCACATTTTTACGTAGGCTGAGGCTTCATACCTGGAGAACTGGGTTCACCCTTTTTGGGACTCGAATTTATTTCCTGCTGTTCCAATCTTCTGTGACGATTTATCGTCGACAAAACGCCGTTGAAACTTGCAGTTTTTTTCTTAGCGCTGCCCTTCGGTGTGCTTTCGCCTGTTCTGCGCACCGGCAATCGCGGCGACGACATCTCATCCATGAAATCGAAGTCTGATTTTTCCTCCGGTCTGTAGGGATTTTAACGACAAATGTTATTTGGCAATTGAAAATTTTGTGTACGATTTCAAATGACAAAATGAAAAATAAAAAATGTATTACTTGTACTCCTGCAAGCCGTGTTCCTGCGATTGATTGTTCGCAGGCGTAGGCGACGGACCTCTCCTCCCGGGACACTTCCATTCCAATTCCAAACATCGATTATTGCACTCGAGTCCTCCGATCAAAGCTACGATATCGTCGGGTTTCAGGGACCATCCTTCCTGCGCGATTTTAACGGAAATTTTTATCGTCGTTGTTAAAAAAAATGCATTGTGTATTTTTAAACGGTGACCACTAAAACAACAACGCGTGTGACAAGTAAAAAAAAACGCAATATTTACGAACCTTTGGATCGACTTCGTACTTGTCATCGTCGGAACACTCGACCGACCAGTCTTCATCGTTTCGTTCCATCCTCTCGATCGTAATATTTGTGTTAAAAAAATAAATAAACGTAACTAACAAAAGAGGTTATTTCTTGAGTCTCTCATATCCGAGGTTATCTCCGCGCGGATTCGTTGCTTCGTAGACAAATATCATCACATTTTCACTTTCCACTACATCGGATATTAACTCTACGAAATTTTGCTACTAAAGCCCGCGTGCCTATCGATTATATCGAGCACCGATTTTTATTTATAAATATCGAACGATATTCCGCGTTTTAAAAAAATGATAACAAATCATCTCTCGCGTCGCGATGATAACACACATCGAGAGAGTCGGCAATGCGAGACGGTAAATGTCCGGGGATTTACCAGGAGAACTTACCGCGGTAAAATAACCCCGCAGAGGTTTGTAATGTTTACGAAAGAATAAAAAAAAAAAAATAGTATGTGGCGAAAATATGCTGGAAGGTTAAATTCAGCTGTGTACGATTACTGTATGAATAAGAACAATGGGGAAAAGCTAACCATTGGCTCGCTACAGACACACCCCCGGACTCATTGTTTACGTTTTACGTCGGCTTTCCGTCGGGCGCTTACGGATCGTTTATTATTCGGATCCAACGAGATCGCAACAATGTTGAATTCATCGTAAATACAAATCATCTAATCAATTTTAATCTTCAACCTATGCACCGGGGTGTTTACAATCATTAAAAGATTTTGTCTATTATTGATGAGTTTATTTTTTCTTCAACGGTAAAAGGTATATATATTGTTTTTAAATGGGAAATTACGAATTTAGAACCTGACGAATGTTCGTCGAGGTATTTATGCTGCCATCCGTATGACATTCGAAGTATTTGTCACGAGTAGACAAGGAACATGAGCGCATATTCGCGTCGTCCCGTTCTACCTATATATGAGATATTGACCCACGCGTTGGTTTTCTTTTAAGTAAAAAAAAATCCTGCAAGCTCTTCATTCGGCTCACAAAGGTTCCTTGTCCTACGGAAGTATAAACATTCTCCATGGATTTTTCCTTTGTGACCAATAATAGAGCCAAATAAGTTAATTCCAATATATCAACTACGTGTGCTCTCGTTCCCGCAGAGTCAACAATCTCTCGGTCCTTATCTTCCATTTCTCACGTTACCAGCACGTTATATCGTCGTGCGTGCGCGTTAGTGTATGCCATATGATTCAATAGAGCTCACTTACGCTGGCCACAAGTTTATCGTGTCATGTTTTCGACTGCCTTTGTCACTTCTCTCACACACTTTCAGAAACGATCCTTCACGACGATACACGAGTGGAAACAATTCAATATGGCCGCGATTGATCATTCGACGAAGAGTCGTGTTCCTAGGTGCACGTTAGTGAAAATTTAGCGCGTAATTTTTATTCGTTCACGAAAATAAAAAAATAAATTAATTTAAAAAAAACTAACGATAATAATATTATACTTAACTTAGAGAAAAATAAAATGTTTATCAAATACAAACGTAGTGTCGAGGATAAATATTAGGTTTTCGTCAAAACGATTTTTGGTTAATGGATTTTTACGGTTACAACAGTTTAGATTAGAGATAAAGATTGATACTTATGTACATATATTCGGATGCGCGTATAACCTATGTTCTCGGCTGCAAAGACGAGAACGAGCGAATGTGTTAGCCTCAAAGTTTTCGTCGACAAGGCCCCCCTCGAGTGAGACCTTGAGATTCACGTCGGAATAATGAGAGTGTGACAAAAACACACGCGCGCACACAGACGAAAGCGTGACGCATATTTTATTGCGGGTAAGTTTAGGATGGCGAGTGATCTGTCCAGCGGATGTACCGACGATATATTCGACGAGAAGGAAGAGGGGGAAATATCATTGGAGGATGTCAGCTCCTCGGAGGAAAGTCATCCAAATTACAGGTCCGGCTTGCGTGCGACTGGAAGATGTCCTGTTTGCACCTCAGCTCAACAGTGTGCACCTTGGTGTACCAATGCCAGGGCTATGCGAAAGATGCGCAGCAAACGAGGTAACGTAATACTCTTTGTAGTGAAAAAAAATTGCTTCGCACACGCAGTTTTGGCTTCGGAAATAAATCGTAAAAATTTTGCAGTCCAACGTTACTATACTACAACATTATTTTGGCAATAAAATCCGGTAGAATCGGATCGGATCAGATTTTTATTAAATCAACGCTATTGATAAAAACAAATTTCAAAATTGCCATATCACTTCCTAACACTGTGTAAAAATATTTGCAAATTTGCTACGCTGTTTGCGCTATTGCATGCGGACTGATTACCAAATTGAATTGTATTCGGTACAAAAACTGTTGATTAAGTAACAAGATTTTTGTTTTTTTAATATCTTCTAAATTTTTCGTAATATAAATTAAGATATAACATTCTTATGGTCAGAAAACTCCGGTCACCGTTGTCAATGCATATCGAAAAAAATTGTAAATTTTAATGAATTTTTTTTTTTAGACATTTAGGAATCTTAGACTTGCATAGTTTTTCGTTCTAACAGATTTAACCAATTTAAATTAATGTAAAGATTTCTAACAGAATATAACAGAATCCTGCATGTCGGTGTTAAAAAAGATAATCCTCCTTCCCTCACTGTTCTAATCAAGTAGAAGTTCAATTTCTTCCTAAAGATGCTGCCAATGGAAAGGAAAATCGTCACATCAAAGATTCGAGCGGCTCGTTACCGAAGCACGTTGCATCGACGCTACAGGAGAAGAACGACGATCTCGTGCCGATATCGTCCGACAGCGATATGGAGATCGTCGGTTTGCCGGGAAATTCGAAGCAACTAGCTATGCGCGTGAGTTCCAAAACCGCCAAAGTACAAAAGAAAAAAAAGAAAAAACGTAGTCACAGCAGCGTTGTAAGAGTTGAAGAATTATCGTCGCCGACGGAAGTCGAGACGTATCTCATCGAAGTACCGTTGGTGAAGACGCTTAGAGCATCGAAATCGCGTCACGGAGAACCGAGTTCGCCGCGTTACAGCGTGCGATCGCCGCCGATTGAACGATCATTAACGCGGTCACCGTCGCGTCGATACAGAACCCGTCCTTTGAGATCCCGTTCGCCATTGCGAAGATCCCGATCGCCGTTGGCTCGCGTCGAAACAACGGAAAGAAAATCACCGCGAAAATTTCGTTCGCCCCATCGTCCAGCCTTCGTTCGTAGATCGCCGACGCGTACGAGTGCTAAAACTAGTCTTGCATCGCGCGATCACGGGGCCGCTCCGTCGTCGCAAACTCACATCGATATCGAGTTGTTGAAAAAAGTTCGTCGTCTCGACAGCATCGGCGCTGGTTCGCCGAAAAACAAATTATCACGAAGCAAAGAGCATTCGTCGCTCAAAGAAAAGCTCAGTAATATGCTAAAAAATCATGTAGAACCGAGTCAAGAGAAGCCGGCAGCGCGTACTAAAGAAAATACGAATTCGTCGAAAGATAATAACGACACTGAGGCAACGGGAGCGGCGGCCGTAGAAACCGCCGACGATGAGGACGATATCGAATTACTGAGACGCCTCGCTCTCGAGACAAAGCAGAAAAGAGCCGAAAGTAAGATCGATCAACCGGTGAAAGTCAATAGTGAGATTACCGCGAATAACGTTGATGAAAATTTAAACGACGACAACGATAACGAAGCTTACGAACTTCGGCTGATAGCGTTGCGTTCGGCGATAATGAAAAATCACGAGAACAGAGTAAAGCGCGGAGTAAAGCCAAAGCGTCGAAAAAAATCGAAAACCAGAGTCGAGAGTCCATTCGGCAAGAGTTTTCTCGATGAGATTCCTATACCCGGTGATGACGAATTCTCGAGACCCGTATCGCCGGATATAAAATCGCCGATTGTCGACAACAACGAAGATGGAGAGAGTAATCATCCGGAAGACATGGATTTGGATACCGACGTCGAGCGCGAGAAGGAAAAGGATTCGATGCCGTATTCACCGACCGACGATGTAACGAGACAGATAGCCGTTGGCGCTGATATGCCAAATCTTGAATTTTACGATAACAACAACGAATACACTTTTCCTCACTGTCAGAATCCTCATGAAAGACAAAACGATCTCACGATTTCAAATTACATCGAAGCCCGTCGTTATTCGCCGTCAGCGCCGACGAAAACACCGACTATGGAAAAAATGCCTAATCCGCGAAACGATAAGGAAACTCCTTGTTCGCCTTACACTTCAGATTACGAACCGGGCATTGACACTCCTTACTCCCCGCCGTCGCCGAGCAAAGCACCGATACTCGACAAATTATCGAGCGCAACGAACAACAAAAGAATTCCTTACGCAACGGACGGCTCGGATTACGAACCGGGAGTCGACACTCCTTACTCACCAACCGTACCGAGCGAAACACCGATGACGTTAACTTTTACAACGAGAAATAATGCAAACATAACGGAAACTCCGTACTCGCCGACCGATACGCCGATCTGCGATCTCGATATCGCATCCCCGAGTCCTACGGATAGCGCTAAATTACTCAACGATGTCGAAAATTGCGGGATAAAAAATGTCGATGAAAAATTTAAAAATTCATCTGCCCTTCGAAATTTAGCTTCATCCATGTTGAATGTAACGCTAGAGGACGCTGAGGACGCCGAACCGACGAGTAAGAAAACGGAGATTTTTCCTTCAGCGTTTTCTCTTCAAGATGACAAAAACGAATCAGCGCTGTTTATCAGTGAGCCGAACAAAACGATAGAAACTATAAGAACTATAGAAAAATTGCCGGAAATAGATCTCGACGGTAGTCCATTGGTACCTTTATCGAAGGAACACGAATCCTCCGAAATTGTAATACCTCTCGAGACATCGCCGGAGCGTACCGAGTTGGCCGCGGAGCCTCTCTATCTTCAGGGAGTTCCCGATGTGACGAAAGACTCGAACAAAATACCAACGTTAGTTAATCGTACGCTTGTACCTGCGCCGATACTAAAAACGAACAAAAATCTTCAGCAACCATTGCCACCGAAAAAATTGGATAATCACGCCGAGCCGACTTTCAAGAGCGCCGACATGCGTCCTGTTAGCGTCGAGGAAACTGCCGTGAAACCGAGTGCTCTCTTCAAACCGATCAAATTGTGTCCGGTATCGAAGAAGTCTCAAGTAATGACAACAACAGCTGCGGCGTTCAACACGTCTTACGACGATTCAGCGCGAGAAAATAAGAGCGACGATGAGCCGATGATAGTCGAGATTTCCGAGCGAATCGAAGAACCCGTTACGGAGACTAAAACGAAAACTCCGCCACTGGAAAAATCTCACAAAGCCGATGTAGATTCTCGTAGAAAGGAAAAGGATAGAAGGAAACGGTTACAGCAGAGAAATAAGAGAAAAGGAAAAAGTACTTGCGGCAGAGCAGAGTCGCTAAGTTCCATTCGCTCGGGAACAACGAAGAACAACGAGTCGAATACGAGCGCGAAAAATCGAACGAATCGAGGCTCGTCGAGTTCTCCGACTTCTCGTCCATCGGAAAACAGCAAAAATGCGTCGTCGAGGAAATCTAAAAGCGGGCAGACGAAAGCTTCGTCTTCGAAGAGCGATCGATTGAGCGCAATTGCTAAACAAACGGAAGCGTCTACCGACGCGAGTCTAAAGAAATCCGCGAAGAAAATTCGTCGAGAGCGGCGTATGATGAGAAAAATTGAAGCTTCGCTTGGTGAATCGATTAATAGTCGTTACGAGAATCACTCGAACAAAAGTACAAAAGAATTGTCGCCCGGCGAAGGAACGTCGTCCGGTGTGACGCGAGTTAAATCGTCGAGTCCAAAAATTCGAAGAAAAAGTATCGAGCAAAACTCGAGTGAGACAAGCGATAAAAACAAAGATGTTGAAGATTCGAGTCGAATTAATGATCAATCGGTCAAAATCGCCGATATGGAAAAAAAACGAAGATGTAGTTTAGATGATGACGAAGAAGCGCTTCGTGCTTTGCTACTGGCATCGTTACCCAAACGACAAAAGCCCGTTGAAGTTCCATCGACGTCGGCAAATCCAGTCGTCAGTTTACCTCGACTATCGGACGCCACGACGACGGATACGAGTGCCGAAAATTCGGCGAAGAAAATTGCACCCAAAGAGACAACTCCGAGTTTGTCGGACGCGGTATTCACGCCTTTGAATCCTCCGGCATTGTCTAGTCAATCGTCGAGCGCCAGTGCCTCGACTCCAACGCACACGGAAGTCGCGAGCGCTTTACCGAAGGACACCGTAGTCGCCAGAAAGATTCTTGTAAGTGATACGAGTAGCGTCGACTCTTCGTCACCGCGAAAACGCGTTATCCTCGTACCGCCGAAAGGACCACCGAAGAAAATCGTTAAGAAAGCTCTACCGGTCATCACGAGTACGAAAGTCGTTAATAACGCGAAGAAATATCAGAACGCGATGCTCCAGAAAAAGCTGAATCTGCAGAGAGCCGCGTTGATTTACAGCGCTCAGAACGGCGGCTCGAGAAACATAACTTTAAACAATTTAAAGATTAACGAAGCCGCGCGACCTACGAGTCCGAAGATCTCGACGGCTTCAAAGATGCAGCGATTGATTATTAATCTCGGGTCGGATACGGATACCGAGTCGGAACACGAATGCCAACCTTCGAGCTCCACGAGCGGCGATGCCGCTATGGAAACGAGAAAACCTCTCGCTATACCGACCACGGATTTTGAAAAGAGCGTCGTACAGTTTCTCAAGGATCAGAGAAAGAAACTCGAATCGGTGGCTGTTGTGAAAACAGCGACTTACCCGACGACTACTACGAGCAAATCACCGGCACCTTCTACTTCGGCTGGCAAACTAACCGGTCTCTACAGCACTCCACTGGTAAGACTTTGTTTTTTTTTTTTTTTTTTTTTTTTGTCTTTTTTTACCATAGTAAGGGACATCTAATTTTTTCATTACGACTTGTATGTGGAGTTTTTTTTTGCGCACATTAGATCGGTATTCAAATTTAAAAAATTGGATGTATAAATCGAAAATTTGAAGAATTCATTTTAACGAAAAAAGTTGCAAAAGATTTTTATCAAAGATTACCGATTTTTTTTCATATACATTAGTTTTTTTTATCTAAATGAACAAATTATTTACTGGATAAATATCGCATAAACTATATATTCAAATTTTGTAATTTACGAAAAAACTTGAAATCGCGACGATTATAGATGTGTTAGCCGATTATTCCTGAAATTCTTTGAGATTATTTTACAGGCGGTGCGTCGGCATTTGCCGATGTCGCAGCAGGAGGAGTACCGTCGTCTGAAGCAACAAATAATGGAACGCGAAAGGCAGAAGCTACAAAAGACAATTGAAGTCGGTGCGGTATTGCAAAATCGTAATAGCCGATCGCCTTGTACACCGCCCGGTCCTTTGTCGCCGGCAAGTCCAATCGCTGCGTCTCAGAGGCTCGACAATCAGAAAGTATCGAGTGTCACGAGTGAAGGGATATCAATTCCATCGACTGTGCACTCTGTTGTCGCTACGAGTAAAGACAACATTCTCGAGAACAATATCGCCTCGCAGCAAAAAATTTCCTCTTTCAAAGCCAATGAGACCCCATCGATCGTAAACGTTACCAAAGTCCCCGCGAAGCTCACGCCATCGATTCCAAAAAAACTGCTAACAAAAATCACAAATTTGTCAAAAGTTAACTCAATTAATCCAATCGTTGTTAACACGTCCACCAATGCTGCAACGCCAAAAGTACCGGAAAAAATATTACCAAAAGTTAATTCAGTCGTTCCGAGCCTTTCGAAAATTCCTGCCAACACATCGACGCCAAAAGTTACCGCGAAAATTGCTCAAGTATCGTCGAATTTTACGATAAGTAATTTTTCGTCGATACCGACGTCTTTACCTATCGCGAAATCCAGCGTTGTCGCGACGAAGGAAATTCGTCGAAAATCTGGTAGTCCCGAGTTACCGAGCGTTCCGACGAATACATCTGCGGAGTCGTTGACGAGCGCTTCGTCGATCGGTAAAGCTCGGTGGAGCTTAGGAACCCTTTCCGTACCGTCCACTTCGTCGACGAGAAGATCCTCCGCTCCTCCTACCGTAAGAACCTCTCTGCATCACACGGAAATGCTAACGATACAAATACCCAACGATAAAGTTCGAACGGATAAATTAGCGTCGACGGAGAATTCGCGTAGTTCCAGTAACAGTCCGACAATGAGTGGCCAAAGCGTTGGTATGCTAAGGGTACTAACGAAGGAACAACTGAATAATAGATTCGTACAGATTCAGGTGAAACAGGGTCCGGCGGGGAGACAAGTAACGTTCGGTGGTTCATCCGCGAGTCCCGATGTTTTCGCTCAATCCTCTCGCTCTCCTATACTCAATATTTTGCCTGAGAGTAGTGATAAAACGAATAAAACTATGTGCTGTGATAGTAGCTTAATTGTTAACGAGACTAACGAAGCTGGAGGAGCGTCGATAGAATGCGCGAACGACGCGGGAAGGAGCCTTAGCGACGATACAACAGTCGCGAACTCCGAAGCATCGACTCTCGTTATTTCGAGAAACGATGGTACTTCTCGCAATGAAACGAACTTCGATTCGACCGCTTCAACGTTTGTCATGGTTTACGCCAATTCCGAGAGACGAGATAATCTCGAAAGCGCGAGAATCGCTAAGTTCACCGGCAATTCATTACCGACGAAAACAATAATCGTGAAGCCGAGGAAAACTCAAGCCAAAGAAGTTTGGGACAAAATAAAGTCCGATGTGAGAAACGAAATCGATATTCTCACGAGACTACCGATCAACGAACAGCAGAAGCTGTTGATGGAATCGCAGGAAAATCTCGTAGCAAAGCGGTGAGAGAAATACTCAATAATACATTCATCCATTTTAATCAAATTTCGACGATTTTTTATTAATATGAAATTAACGAAATTATTATTCATCGAAAATTATTAAAATCTCAATAATTTTACGAATTCGTTTTTATCAGAGTAAAACGAATGTCTTAGAAAAATTATTTCAATGATTTAACTTTTGTATCCCGCAGGAAAAATACCGCTTGTTTGCCATTCTTTCATTTCCGTAAAAACAGTTCTCGTGACTTGTAAAACCTCAATGTTTTCATTATATCATTATCGTCATTTTTAATTAACATCGCAATATGTTTTTTTACAAATTCGTTACATGATTTTTATTCCACATTCACACCATGTTGATGGTACAATGAAAAAATTAAACGAGAAACGCTCTCGTAATTAGAAATCGGCAATTTACCGCCGTATGTCGTTGAATTCACTGGTCTTTGTTTGAATTATCGATGCATCCGTACCATCAGCATCGTAAAACAGGTCTTGAATCTTGTGTACCTGTGTGCATTTAGGAATATGGTTCTGGAGGATCTTACGGAAATGTCGGGATGTCTGCGCCGATGGGAAGTGGAGCGCGAGATACAGACGAAATTGATAGCGGAGGTTCGCCGTCTGCGGGAGGAATTGAGATCGGCGGAGGAGCGATTGCACGAACAACGCCGTCAGATGAACGGGATGGGTCCGCGGGTAACGGAAGCGCGCGAGAAGATAAATCACGGTCGCCGGGAGTGCTACAAGCTGTCGAGGATATGTCAAGGACTCGGCACCAAAATTATAGGAGACGACTACAAGTACGACATACGCGGCCTACGGTCGTGCATAATAGCGATATAAGAGAAAAAAAAAAAAACTAAACAAAAAATTCCATTTATTGAAATTTTTCCAACAAAAAAAAAAAAAAACAAAAATTGGATCCTTTCGTCATATCAAGCGATTGAGGCATTCGGTGATTACTTTAAAAAAAAAATCGCGTAAATCGGGAGATTTCGTAAATTGCGTCGATGTTTCAGGGTGCCAAATACCGGTGCGCAATTGCTCAATGAACGTCTGAGGGAAGTTGCCGTTCGCACGGGACAGTTGTCGAAGAAAAAAGTGTCGTCGATAAAACCACCGAGTCACGTTCACGATGAGAATTCGGCGATGTCGTCGAGTCTCGAGAATGCAATATTGTCGGATATCTCGCTGGTAGAGAGACCGTCGCATACAACGATCGGCCAAAATGATTCCGATGACTACAGAGATACAAGAGAAAATTCTGTGTTCTCGGAACTATCGAACGCAACGGCGAATGATCTCGGAGATAATATCGAAACTCCAAGTCCGGATTGCGAGAGATTGAAGGGTGTAGAGAACGATATTGAGGATTCAAATTCGTACGAAATTATTGCTTTGACCAATGAAACCGAAAGCTCGCAATCAAATGATGTGATTTCTCGAACAAATGAATATACGGATGCGAACACTTTGAACACAGAAAAATTTGATAGTTCGGAGAAAAATGAATCAACGAGCATAGAAATTATTACGTCGAGCACTCCGAAGGGTTCCGCCAAAGAATCGATCGAATATATTTCTCTGCCTGGTACCTCGAGGTCCGAACCGCCGACTGCATATGTATCAACAATAACTCAACAACAGCCTTCTCCAGCTGCCAAAAAGGTGGTCGACCCATATCAATCGGTGTTGGTGCACTTAAAAATACCAAGGTACGTCGATTTTACACACAATTAATTGACAAATTTAAGGAGAGTATCGTTACATTTCCAGCCAAATGCGAGATTCAGAGAGAATTTCATAGACTTCCCAATGGAATAAAAATCAGAAAAAAACGACTATACAGAAGGTGCTAAGAAAATTAATTTCGCATAATAATAATTCCAGAAAGTTGTTGACAAATTAGTTTTAAAAAAATTGTTCAATGGATCAACCGGTACCCTAATTTTTTTTTTGCAGCAATTCATTCGTTAATTTTGCTGAAAACTTTTGCATTTTTTTTTAGAATTACTTCGAATTTTCGAAAATCCCGTTTTTGGAAAAATCATTAATCGATATTTGCGAATATGTTTGATCAATTGCCCGGAATCTTATTGAGTTTAATGTAGCGTAGTGTTTCTCCGAATTCGTATTCAAAATGTATGACGTCATAAAGCAAAACAAAAAAAAATGCAAAATTAGAAAAAATTCGAAAAAAATGTATATTCAGAAATATTAATAGCGAATCGGTTTCCGCAAAAAAATATTAGTTTACCGAATAATTCGTTGAACAATTTTTTTACTAATTTTTTTTTCAGATTTTTATCCCATTGGGAAGTAATGAAAATTCGTTCCGAATCTCATTTTTGACTCCGAAACTAACGATACACCCTTCTTAACGAAAAATCGCGAATTTCATATCAATGAAATAGCGCCATGTAAATATGTATATATCGATTTTAAAAAAAATGTTGAGGGAATCCGTGTGTTTTCTTCGCTTAAATTACAGGAACGAAAATCCCGGTGGAATTCTCTGCCCTTACGAATTGATGGGAACGTGTAACGACGGGGATTGTCTGTTCTATCATCTCGACCCTCGTCACTGCCAGTAGCTTATCTCGCTGCTAAATAGCGATCACCGCAAACATTTCAATACGTAAGGTGGTTCTAATCTCTAGTCGGCTATCAACCAGCGGTGACACTCGTTGTCCTATTCCAATCAATTCTCGTGCCTATAAAATTTTTCCAACGCTAAAAAAAAAAAAAAAAAAAAAAAACAAAATTCACTTTCGCTTCTCAATCTTCATATTTCTAAATGAATTTGACTTCTATTTCTTATATTTTTATTAAATTTTTCTTTTGTACGAAAATTTGATAGGGAATGAGAGGGATTCTTGGGGTAAAGTGGGACACGCTGATCCACTTTTGAAGCCTAAGGACCGTTTCCGTTTCTCAAACTTACAGGTACAGCAAGGAAGAGATGTCTGTCCTCAACAATGGAAGATAACTGGTATCCGGTTGATTACTCAGCGCGCTTCCAGATGGTAAGTTTTCTTCATAAAAAAAAAAATTAAAAAAAAACGGAATCCCGTCTGGAATTAATGCACAGATTGAATGTGAACAGAGAGCAACTATCGTCAGATTCACAAATTCTTTAGCGCGGCCTTTGACACCGTTTTTTTTTTATCATTCCGCGTGTGTTTAAAACAAAATGTAAAAAAAAAAAAGACAGAATCGTAACGTCGTAAGGAGTGTTAAATAATTTATATATATATAAAAAAAAAAAAAAGTAAAGAAGATAACGAGAAAACAGAGAGTGGGAGATGAATGATGTATGCTGGTTAAACGTTCGCCGGAAGCTGTGGTATCTCGAATGTATAAAGAAGAAAAAAAAGAAAGAGGAAGCAGCAGAAGAGCCCGAGGCACCCGGAGTGTCCGCCACGCATATTCGTACTTTTTTAAAAATATTCTACGCCACGTACATACCTCATACAGTTAATACACACACACGTCTGTACCTGTGTAATAAATTAATTTTCAATATTTTTTCCAACCAAAGATTTATTTATTTCATCTGCGAATCCAAAAGAAAACCTCATCCCACATATCCTATGTACAGCGAAAAATAATTTTCACGCGAGAGACTTAAACGCCGTAACGATCGCCGGGAAATTTTCCCTGAGTTCTGCCTCTGCTCCATGGCATACGTCCCTCGGCGCGCAATTCGTCCCAACGACTTATCCAGGCGTTCGGACATATGGAGGTGAAGACATCGCGAAACCAGGTGCAAGCTTCGTGACCTTCGCCCAATATATT
The DNA here is from genome assembly GCA_963971235.1 of Cryptus armator. Classification (NCBI taxonomy): domain Eukaryota; kingdom Metazoa; phylum Arthropoda; class Insecta; order Hymenoptera; family Ichneumonidae; genus Cryptus; species Cryptus armator. The sequence continues at coordinate 9,711,672 of OZ020239.1, read as the reverse complement.
TTCGCAACGATAGAAGTCTGTGTACATCACGAAGCAACGAAGCGTTTGATTCTGCTGCTGAAATCTTTGATGTTTTTTTTTTTATATTTTCGATTTTTGTGAAACGCTTTTTTTTTTTTTTTAATAGATTTTTCAGAAATCCCGCGTGAAAAAAAATACCTCGGGTCTATGCCAGGCGTTCGACGAAAAGTCTTGACAACTTCTGCCTCTTCGACTTGTTTTTTTTTTAGGCAAGGATCGTCCTCGTCTTCGATGGATTGTTTTTCATCGTTGTCGTGCGTTTCGTTGGTTACTTTTTGAACCGATTTAGCTCTCGCCGCATCCTCATTGCGTTTCAACTCTGAAAGATTGCCGAGATGGGAATTTTTCGATTTACTCGCCTTCGATTCACTTCCGCTGTGAAAAGAACCTTCGGGCGGAACGCCCTTCGCATTCTCGGTTGTAGACATGCTATTTATTATAACTTGTGCGCTCTTTTACACTCGGGAAAAGTCATAAGGTAGAAAAGTTTGGGTAGAATGGTAAGTTCGATAACATTCCATGTCAACTGGATTGACGTGAACGAGTATTGGTAATCAAGAAACAAATGTTACATGATGTGCTTTCCGAAAAAAAAACAATTGTTTTGTAAATAATTATCGATGTGTTAAGAGCTATAATACTAACAATCATCGCAGATTTAGTAATGTTGTTACACCCGTAGGTTAATGGTAGGCTTTGAAAATAATTTTACGTAGAATTATCCCACAAAAGCTTCAATACTTAATACATAGATAGCTAAAAAAAACCTTCCGCTTTCCGGCTTTCGGAAAAAATCATTCGAAGAAACAGAAGAATTTTTAAAACTCTCTAAAATTCGAATAAATAGAGCAACAGGTGCGGGGAGTTTATAAAATAGTTCCGAAAATAATACAAGAACCGTTAAATTATGAATCATCTATTTGCAGACGAGTTGCAAGCTCCCCATCGCAAACAAAGGGGTTCGATAGCTCGTCGATCTCATCTCCCGTATAGTCAACACACAATATGGCGACAGCCACAAGTTACAAGTGACGTGGACGCGTTTTTACGTTCCCTGATCAATTTAGTCGGCGATAATCGAAATTTTTCGGTGTCCCGTTGCTACAATGATATTTCCCGAGGGTTTCATCACCTATCTGCTTATTCTGGTGTTAATAGTCGCAATTGCGGTACGTATTAAAGATTTTTCGAGGTTAACCGGTGTACACTGTCGTCTCGGCAGTACTCTCGTTAATCGATGTCAAATATTTATTTATATGCAGTTTTGCGTCCTTTTGTACGTAACGACAAAACCATATCCCGTCGTATGGCGACACGAGAACGAGAAGTATTACATTGATTCTAAAACTGGAGGTAAAGTGGCTTTTCCATCTTTGGAAGAAGAATGGAGCATTCATCTCAGTGTCATAGTACCTGCGTACAACGAAGAGGAACGTTGTGAGTTATTGGAAAATTTTTGAAAAACAAGCATTGGGAACGATAGATTAAAAACATGTTTTTTTTTTTTTAGTGACTCCTATGCTAGACGAATGTCTGGAATATTTGGAAAAAAGAAGAGCGAAGGGCTTGACGTACGAAGTTATAGTAGTCAGCGATGGAAGTACAGATAAAACTGTAACGGTAGCGCAACATTACGCCGAGAAATTCAACACTGTTAGGGTATTGGCTCTTGTGAAGAATCGAGGAAAGGGTGGAGCCGTTAGATTGGTTTGTAGATATATATATTACTTGTTATTTGAATGCGCTAAGAATTGTCTAAGATTCTGATGTTGTATGGCTGAGTAAAAAAATTATTCATATTATAACTTCATGCACAGTTTATGAGCTGAAGGCTCATGCAAAAAAATTAATAATAACAATAATAATTATACATTTTTTTTTTTTCATTTCAATACTTTTTTTTTTATCAATGGAGTCTGAGAGTAATGAAAAATAATTCCGTCTTATTAATAAATGAATAATCGTTTCCCTTCGTTTTTACTTGGGTAGTTGTTTAGCAGTGATTTTAAATTGATAAAATCGTTAAATTCTTGCAGGGGATGCAAAGTGCCAGAGGCAGTGTTCTCCTTTTTGCTGATGCGGACGGTGCTACCAAATTCAGCGACTTGGATAAGTTGGATAGCAGTATGAAGGATATACTGGGATGTAAGTTTATCACGATGTCGCAATGTTAAACAAATGCAAAACAGTTTTCTATATTGCATTGTTTTTCTTATGTTTTTTTTTTTTTTTCAGGCGACTATTGGAATTGTCCGGACAAAGCGGCCAAAGCTCAAGCCGTTGTTTGCGGTTCCCGAGCGCATTTGGAAGCCGAAGAAACGGCGAAACGTTCCTACTTTCGTCTCATCCTAATGCACGGTTTTCACTTTCTAGTGTGGGCTCTGTGCGTTCGCGGAATACGCGATACTCAGTGCGGATTTAAGCTTCTCACCCGTGAATCCGCGAGAACGTTATTTCGCGCTCTTCACGTTGAACGCTGGGCATTCGACGTGGAGATGCTGTACATTGCACAAACTCTTAACATTCCTGTGACAGAAATCGCTGTAAATTGGATGGAAATCGAGGGATCAAAGATCGTTCCATTTTGGAGTTGGCTGCAGATGGGCCGCGATCTCGGACTTATCTGGCTACGATACCGAATCGGCGCGTGGAAAATAGACAAACCTAAAGATCTTTAGAAGCTTTTTATTATCTTTCATTATTTTTTACGTCATTGCATACACTAGAAATAAACAAATTATTACTTCGTACTATGAAATTGTTGAATTATTGATAAACACGATATTTCAAACCTAATTTATTCGTAAACTCCAATGCCAGACTTTCAACATGGGTTATTAATATACGAAAGAAGCTTTATGGCATTTATTTTATTTTTTTTCATTTGTGGAGCAAAAGACTTAGCCGATAGTACCATTGATGCTGAACCGTTTGTTTTTGTCGTTTGGGAATTCAAGCTTCGCGTATTAAAAAATTGAAAAACCCGAATCTGCGACCGTTGGCTCGGCTACTTTTATGTCTTATGGCGTAATCGCGCGATAAAGTCAACCGGTAAAACTTGAATTTTATCCATGGATATTATTGGTTGATTTAGAACGAAAATTCCACGTACCCCGTAAGTCAGCTGACTACGGACTATATAGAATCTCGATGCACCGATTAGTGACCTCGGTAAATTAATATGATAATCAAAATACAGACGCATTAATATAAAAAAATGAATGCAATGTCTTATGCATATTTATAATTATTATTATAACTTCGGGATCGTGATGAACACTTGGAATATTATAAACATTTGGTGAACTCGGTCAGTCACTCGTACATCCCATCACGAAGAATATATCACATCGTACGTGTACCGGCGTGTAGCTTTTTTTTCCTACTACTCTACGATTGGTCGGCTAATGAATAGAAGCGCTATACACACGGAATATTGCATCAAACATCGTAAATAGTTACGTTGAGAAACTGTGTATCGTGTGTGCGTGTGGGAGGTGTTCCCGTTGGTGATCTCTTGTTTCCCGAAAAACTCGTCACAGTTTGACGTAAAACCCCGTGACGTGTCCGCTGACGTCTGATAAAGGGTTCATTCGAGCACAGACCACGAGAGAGAAACAACCCAACCCGCAACAATGTCGTTTGTATCGCCGATGCCCAACGAAGACTTTCTCCGCGATGTTTTTCGAAGGTACTTATTTTTATAACCGCCACTAACACCGTCGATTATTCTCGTCAAAACGGCCCATAGAAGTTTTAATAAACATCGTTAATTAACTACATATTTTCGAGGCATAGATAAAAAGAAAACTTATCCGGCATTTCATCACATTACGCGATAAACATGATTAACATATATGCACATAATACATGATCGTAATAATCGAAAATGTGACTATCTTTTGTCGTTTCGACTCGTAATTACACCTGTCTCTTTATTTCCATACAATTAACTTCCTCCATTCACTTCATTCGCAAGAATGTTTAGCTCGTGGAAAGTTATAAAATACCGCAAGTGTTTTTTCCTCAATGACTTAATGACTCACGGACGAAAAAACACTATAGGTATTTCCTGGTCTAACCTCTACGCGCCATTAATTGACCGAACGGCAAATGAAATAATCCGAAAATGTAAAATTGATTTTTTTACTCGAATTTTTTTTTTTTTTTTACTTGCAAGTATTTAATCTTTTTCTTTCCACTCAGAGTCGACAAGGATGGATCCGGTTCTATTACAGCCGACGAGCTTCAAGTTGCCCTTTCAAACGGCACATGGACTCCGTTCAATCCGGAAACGGTTCGTCTCATGATAGGTGAGGATTAACGCAGTAACGTCACGTGCGCTCGTTTATATATTTGCCAATGGAAAATTATCGCAATGTAGATGCGGAACGTAGTTATGCATGAAACGTAGGAAAATCGCACAATTCGGCACAAAAAAAAAAAAATTACTTGGTTCAACATGCTAAAATCGTTTTTATTCTGTTTTGCGTTATTTCCGTTGGCGCAGGTATGTTCGACACTGACAAAATCGATGCTTCTTCAGGTATGTTTGACAAAAGTGGCAACGGCACCGTTAGCTTCGCAGAATTTGGCGCTCTATGGAAGTACGTCACGGATTGGCAAAACTGCTTTCGTTCGTTTGATCGTGACAACAGCGGTAACATCGATCGTTCTGAGCTTCAAACTGCTCTGAGAAACTTTGGATATCAATTGTCGCCAAATCTCGTCGATATGATACTCCGTAAATACGATCGCGCGGGACACGGAACTATTTATTTCGACGATTTTATTCAGTGCTGCATTGTACTTTATGTGAGTAACAGGATAATTTCACGATAAATTCGTTTAATCACATATATATAGATCTTAAATCCGAATGGATTTGTTGATCGCCAATGTTGAGTAAAATTTATTTTTTATTTAACGACATTTAAAAAAAAATTTCACTCATTAGACGGATGAAAAAGTTTTTTTTTTCGGGAATTTATTTTCCGGGAATATCCCGGGTGTTTTTTTAATAACACAACTATATACAAAGAGAGTACCAAAAAAAATTTACGACAAATTCGTTAAATGTATAATATAATCTTAAATTCAGAAGGAAGTTTTGACTGTCAATGATTGTTGAAAAAAAATTTACATTTCATTTAAGGCGAGGAAACTAATTAGACGGACGAAAAAGTGGGTAATGCTAAAGATTTTTTTCTCGGAAATTATTGATCCGCGAGTATCCGCGTTTTTTTTTATTTATTAAACAACTATATACAGATATAGGTTGCTATTCGATTTTTTAAATGTAAATTGGTTGACCGAAAGCAGAAGAAGTAAGCTGACTTTTTTGTAAAGTTCCATCGCCGTTGTCATAATTGTGATCTGCCGGTTGATCGGAAATGATAAAAACCAAACCGATTCTTAAAATATAGCGTTGTATTACTGCGTACTTCTCCATATTGTCGAAGTTACTAATTAAACGTTTATTTTTTACAGACTCTGACCGCGGCATTCAGAAAATACGATCACGATCTCGACGGTGTTATTACGATTCACTACGAGCAATTTCTCAGCATGGTATTTAATCTAAAAGTCTAAGGTGCTGGCGTCTGGACAATAATAAATATTTGGCAAAAAGCCGAATGCTTCTCTATCAGGTTTAGAGACCCAAAAAGTCAACCCTTTTTCAAGAGCAGCATTACATTTTCGTCCTCGTTGACCAATCATCCTTATCACAAATTTCACGGATTATGGGAAAAAAAAAAAAAAAAAAAAAATTCTTGTACTTTAATATATTACGTTGCGATTGTTATACGATAAAATCGATCAATATTTAAGACATATTTGCATATCGCCATTACAACATAAACAAAAAAAAAAAAAAACAATTTATCTTATCGTTTCTTATCGTAAACATTCCCACCGACGCTGTTTTCTGTACATCGCGAATTTTGAATTTTTATAAAATTTTACACATCTCATGCATACTATTATCACTAATCGCAATAATAATAATGAACTTTCCGCGTGTGCGTGTTGAATTTGCCAAATTTTGCTGTGCTTTGCCGTATTCAAGATTTCTCGACATTAAAAATTCGTGTTTATTAAAGTCTCACGAATGAAATCTAAAATTGATGTCATCCAAGATGTCGCGTGTTTTTTTGTTTTTCTTCTTTCTACAATGTTGACTGTTTGTATTCTACACGCGATTCATTTATTATGAATCGTTCGCCAAATAATATGATAAAATATGATAAAAAAATAAAACTATGATACGTCTTCTCGAATGTCTGCGATTCCGAGAAAAGTTCTGCCTAAAGTCCATTGTGCAAAGATGTCTCTCGGATTGTCGAGATTTTGCGTGTTATTGTAAATCTCGACGTAAAAATAACCAAATTTTTTCGGTACTATTATAATAATCGTTAAAACAAAAAAAAAAAAAAAAAATATATATATATATATGTAATAAACTACACTATTAAAGTAACTGCACATTGTTGAATAATTCAGCAATGTTTACATGTACCATCCACGAGAAAACAACGATTTGAGACATTTTTTTATTAATTTTGCTTTTGTTTAAAGGAAAAAACATTAAATGTTTTATTTTCACTCAAATATTTTCTACGTCTGTTGCACTACTTACGAATATAGGATTTCCCAGTGTTTTGTATTGTATTCTCATTTCCAAATGTTTTGTATCGTTCACTCACCCGTTTGTAACTGTACGCAGACGCAAATATATTTTCATTGAACAGAATTCCACGGTAATTTTTTTCCTTCGCAACCCTTTCGGCACGAAAAATGTTCGACGATCGCGCAGGATGCATAAAAAAAAAGCATAAAATTATCGTCATCTGGCTGCGTTTGTCACTCGTTTAGAAATAAATCGGACGAATTAGTCAGAGTTTCGAGTGGAGCGCACGGATTGCGTGGGATGCGCGACGAATAAAAGAAACGCGAAGAGTTGGACGGCGCGAAGACGATGGGAAGAAGATAGAGCGATCGGAGGAGCGGAACGGAAGGAGGTGAGAAACGGCGTGAGTTTCGTACGCGATGCGTACTAATTTGTTGGGCCGGGAGTTTCGCGAGCCAAAGGAGCTCCGCCTTCCGTTGGCTGCGAAGCCAAAAGCCAAATAGCTTCGCGTCGTACAAGTCGTTTCAAGATAACTACTAAACGTTTTTATTTCTTCTTTTTCTCATCCTTCAGTTTCTTACGCATTTTTGGAGCGCCATAGACGAATTCGCTTAGAACTCAATCGAACTTTTCGATAGTAAATCAGTTTCGTAGATTAAAAAAAAAAGTTACGATGAAAACTGAAACTATCGCTTCCGTGAAGCTATAACTGTTTCATGTTATTAAACAGATTCATAATGAGTACTTATGACTTTCAAAAGTACGTAAAACTGATTGGCTGAACGAAGAAATAACTTTTTCAACCGGAAGCAAAACTAAATTTCAATAAACTTCGATAAATGACAAAAATCGTTAAAATGCCTTAAAATACGAAGAAAAAGATCGATAAACGACAAGACGATGAACTTTTTTTAAAAACGTTTCGAATAAAACCGCGAAAAATCGAAAGAAGGAATCGAAGTTTCAACTCTTTTTAACACCCTTTGTACATCGAAACTAATTTTTAAAAAATCAGTAGATCCCCACGTGACTGAGTTTTCTTCCGGTTTGCGAAGCTCCGCCCCGAGGTATAGCTAAAAGCGCGAAGAGTCTCGTACCAAAATCATACTCACGGCTACGAGCCAAATGATCTCGAATGCGTGCCAAAGCGGATACACACCGATATATATACCCTTCCCGATGAATGCGTCTTGCGTGGGTGTACTTTCGTAGGAGGTTCCTCGGCGAACCACTCCTAGTTTTGATCCCTCTCTCCGGCGCTTCTGCCACTGAGGATTTTCGTGCTCTCACCCCCACAGCGGTGTCTATCCCGAGCGACGAAGAGCGAGAGAAGAAGAAGAAGAAGAAGAACGTCGATGGCCATTGGCGGTCCAAAAGATTCTCTAGCATCTCCGAGAGTAACAAAGACAGAGATCCGTTCGCTTACAGAGTAGCAAAGCTGCAAACTCTTCTCTTCTACTGCATATCCAAAGCTAAAGAAGACGAAGAAGAAGAGAGACGGAACCAAAGCGGAACGAAAGACACCCAGATGTTCGTAAAATGTGTACCGTCGCTACAATGATTGGCACTTCGAGACACTGCTAAGCATTAATTATTGGCATAGTATATTCTCTTTTTCTCCCGTAGGGTTTCTTAGGCTTATTTCCGAAACTGGTTAACCACTGTCGTTTCTCCTTAAACAAAGTATTTCTTCAATTCCAAAAGGGCGTAACTTCTCGACTCATAGACCGCACATATCTTCGCTTACGAATACCGGAGCAGTGTATCCTCTGACGAAAAACAACGGGGCGTATTTTCTATGTTTTTACGCAGAATATGCGCCCTTTTGATTTTAGTAGAAGATGCGTGTAGGGATGAAGATCATTCTTCGAGTAGAAGGAAGATGCTGCGATGCAAATGCCGCAAAAGCGAAGAAGATACTCTCGAGAGGATCCCCCCCTCGTGAAAAGTTAAGATGGATAGAAAGAGATGGAAAAGTGTGAAGAGGGAGGAGAATTCGGTGGACCGAACGGAAAGAGGCTGTGGAAGAGTGGTGGATACGGTGTTACAGTATTGGTATGAGAAAAGCTCGAGAGTAACAGAGATACAACGAGAGAGACTGATGGACCGATGATAAGATCTTGGGGCAGTCACTCGCGCGGTGAACGTCTGTCCGTCGGTACGTCGTCGACCTTATACTCCTCGTTCAATCGTCATCTTCTCTTCTCCTCTTTCCAACCCTCTCTCGTCGTCGTCGTCGTTCGTTGTCTCGATTTTCTCTTGCGGAATATCGCAATCATTAGAAGCCATGTGAAGAGAAGCTATTACAGCGAGAAATTTCGCGAGCTTCCTGTCAGCGCACCGGCACCGAGGTGAGGACGTGTCCTGTTCGCGTACCCGTGAGTTCCACGGATCCCTCCGACGATGTTCGAAATCGTCGTCGGTCGTACGGTCAAAACGTCCTCGACGCCGACCGGCAGTCGAGAACCCGGCTGGTGATTGCAGTCCTCGCGAATTCACGCCCCGCTCGCTGTTCGAATTTCATCGGGAGCTTTTTTTTCAAACTACATTGTCGACGATTTTAAAGGGAATTTTGTCTTCGCTAACATTCGTCAGTCTCGAATTTACGCGTGTATATCGTGCGCAATACGGTTTATCTTCGGACAGTGCGTTCCGCTGAATCGTGAAGGCGATAAGTATCTTGACGAGAGACATCGGAAGATATACACTGTCGAGAAGTTATTTCGCGGAACGAATTGAAGAAAGCGAAGAAAGAATCGTTGCAATCGCGAGTGAGAATTGGACACATTTTTTCGGTTGAATATGCGAATGTGAAGACGCGAACAGGGGGATGATGTTTATAGGGTCTCAGAAGTGCAGAAGAAAATTATGAAGTTTGTGATTTGCGTCGATAGGAAGATATTTAAAGAAACAGTTTTTTGGTGATTTTTGTGAAAAAAAAAAAAAAGAATAACAAATATAAAGTATATAGAAAATTGGGGTTAGTGGTGTGAGAAATAATGCAGCAACAACACGATCCGAGACACGACATGGCGACGGATTGTTGCTACCAGCAATGGCCGTCGCATCTTCATCATCATCATCATCACAATCATCATCTTCAACAACAGCAGCAGCAGCAACTACAGCAGCATCAACAACAATCGCAACAATTGGCGACGGTACCTTCACCGATGCAACAAATGGAAGGTGCGATTATTGCTTTCACTATATATGTAATAATTTGTCTTAGAATACGCGAAATGCTGTCATTATACATAGTAAGATTGTAATGGAGGAGAATATATAAGCACTTTGCCGTTAGAGAAATTGGCCGTTGACAGGCTGACAGCGGCGCTTGATAAGTTTATCACTATCCGGTAGTTAAAAGGTATCGAGAGAAGTAGCGAGGAGTTGAACGACCAAACAGCGAGACTCCCTGACTGACTCTCTCGTTAACTTATTCAGCACTTTTGCAACGAAATTGCGAATAATGCGAACGACGATCGGCATCCGGTTTCATCGCGAAGGGGTTGCGCGATTTTTTGGGAATTACGAGTTCAGCGAGAGATGCAGAGCGTTTATAGTTGATACAAAAAAAAAAAAAGCAAGTTAACGAAATCTTTTTCTTACGAGAAAACATTAATGGCTCTCGAACTGTTGCTGAAAAGATATCAGAATCGGCTATTTATTCGTTATTTCATCTTATCTCGTTTATCAAATATTTTATAGTGTACCACTTTTTTTTATTTTCGAAATTACATTTTATTAACTAAAATATGACTTTCGTATTAAATTTTTTGTTTATAAAATCAACCAGTAAACGACGAAGTACTTACGGTGTTTTTTTTTTTTTTTTTCAATAACTTCAAGTACTTTCCTGCGATGCTTTCGATCCGTAATATTTTTTTCGAGTGGAATAGGTGTATAAGAATAAAATATCTATCTTTGGCTATCTATTGGCTAAGACTCGTATAATAATCAATTAATTAGTGTCTCTTCATCCGTATCTTAAGGAAATCGATACTAAAGTAAAGAGATGAAGGAATCGATGCTTTAATAAAATCTCCCGAGGAATTCCTCGCCGTTTATGCAACATTGTCGCGTGAATCGGTAAAAGCGTGGATTTTGCGTGCGGAGATCGGTTGTCTAAGCCAATTTTAACTTTGCCCGAAGTCAAGACTCGTCGAGGGACTCTTTATTCTTTTATTAGCCGCGACCGAGTTCCGTTTGTTCGTATATAAGTATCCCTGTGTTATGTGGCTGATGCAGCGGGGCCCTCCGATTCCCGGGCACTTAACGATTGTACTTCCAGCAGTTTCGTTGCATTCTCGAGAAGGGAGAACGAACGAAGACCTCACTATCCCAAGACGTTTACGCGTGCAATACCTGCTGAAGCGAGAGGAAACAAATTTCGTGTATTTTCCCTTTGGCGAAGATGCCGCAAGTCGGCCACTTCGTACCTCCACCGTCCTCCCAACTCGGACGTGAACTATGTACACTATCCGCGAAACTCCAACACGATTTATATCGTTCTTCTTCTTCTTCTCTTCTCCCTTCAAGAGTCGTTCTTAATCTTCTCGTTTTTCCCAATGTTACCGCGACCGGTCCGTTACGAACTTTGCGTCCCGGTGAGTTATAACGCGCGTACTAAGATCTATTATAGTTTCCCAATGTCATTAAGATTTATCTGCTTATACTTTGCTTTATATAGAGTTTCACGGAATTATTTTTAAATTTCGTTTTATGTCTTTTGAGGAGCAAAAAATGCGATGCAAGTAGTGAAAAAAAAAAAAAAAAAAAAAAAAAATGATAAGACTTGTAATTTGCAATTGTGGTTCAGCGTGTCTTCAGAGCGCCGGAAGGGTTAAACGTTCGCGAAGCCCGAGTCTCGCCGACGCGTCTCTATCGCCTCAGGTATCCTCGGCGATATCATCGTCATCGTCGTCGATCGAGACGCGAAACGACAACAATAACAATCACCATCGTCACGAGGACGGAACGACTTCCTCGCCGTCGGAAGATATCGCTTCTAAGAGGCCTCTTCATCCGGCACTCGTGGGCGCCGGTGCCGCTCTCGAGGCGAGACCCCTATGGGAAGAGTTTCATCAACTCGGTACAGAGATGATCGTCACTAAAGCCGGTCGTCGAATGTTTCCCACGTTTCAGGTAACATTTACGTCGTCGAAAGTGCATTATTAACCCTTTATAATTTTTCTTATCATCGAAATTTCTCCGAAAAAACTATTTCGTCGTAACAATCATTCAAAATATTCACAGATTATTTATTAATGCCAAATATTCGAAAATTATAATCACAAATTCTGAAAAATCGTAATTAGTAAAAAAATTCAGTTAATTTGATGAAATGATATAATAATGAAATATACTAATTTTTCACCATAATTTTTTTTTTTTTGTTAAAGTGCCGATTGTTCGGACTCGATCCCAACACGGATTATCTTCTCGTGATGGATTTCGTGCCGTGCGACGACAAGAGATACAGATACGCTTTTCACAGCAGCGCATGGGTCGTCGCAGGACGCGCGGACCCTGTATCACCGCCTCGTATCCACGTGCATCCCGACAGTCCTGCGAGCGGTGCTCACTGGATGAAACAACCCGTTTCATTCGATAAACTCAAACTTACGAATAATCAGCTCGACGACAACGGTCACGTGAGTATAAGAAACAGCAATTAAAGATGTTTCATTGTTACTGTATATCCGTAAAAAGTACCGCCGTTCGAAGTATAAAAAAGCGTGAGAAAATAATTGCCTATCGAAGAGCGACGAGGGGGCAAATGAGGAAAAAGTTATTTCTTCGGATAATCCGGTGTTGTACTGTCGGAGAGTGTAAGGGGTACATAAAGTAGATCGAGGAGTCTGAAACGTGCGACACTGCGACTATGCAGCACACGAACGTTTCTCCGTCTTCCACGTGTTTGTCGTTTCGGACGAGTTCCCCTTAATTGACCTGAGATACGAGACACGGCGCGCGGTCGCAAACGAGAAAATTATAAGGGTAGCACGCGCGTCCCGAGGACGCTTTCTCGTGAACGTTTCACGAGGCGATACGTCGTTTAAGAAATCAGAGAGCGAGAGACCGAGAGACAAAAAAAAAAAAAGAATAAAAGAAACGAGTGCGAGTTATTATGCTGCATCAGCTCGAGTTAAATATTATGACGTTCGAGAGTCACGGCTCGTCGCGTATTCGTTTATACGGTGAATAAGTCAACTTGCCGACACTTTTCGATTCATAAATACCGAGATATAGTACATCAAACATGCCGACGAAAATTTCGTAGATCGTCGATTTAAGAAACTCAAAATTATTAAATACGTGTGTTTTTTTTTTTTTTTTCGTAAAAAAATTTAGAAAAATTTTAAAGGTTAGTTTTACCGAAAAAAAATAGTGTTACTGTTGCATTGTTTATTAGAAATTAAAAAATAATATCGATTGTCATAGAATAGCTCTTCGAGAAAACGGGAAATTGATTAAGCTTTTTTTTATTTTTGATAAAAGAATTAAATAGTTTGTTGCACTGGACTTCTCTGTTCTCAAAATGAAAGTATTAAAAAAAAAAATTCGATCACATCTCACGACGATGATATCACTCCGGCAAAAGTTTCTAAGCGTATAATATACACTCTAAGAAGTCATTAATTATCAATGTCGTATAAATATATATAAAGAGCCCGACGTAGGAAAGAGGTCTCTCTTGTTACGCGGGACATGCCTGTGGCAGCTATAGAAATTTATTTAGTAAATCTCGTGGTTCTGGTAGTCGAAGAGGCGCAGACCCTTGAGAGGACTCGGCGTGTAGCCCTCTTCGAGAAGTTAGTATAACGTAAACGTAAACATCGTAAACATTGAGAGGGAACGTTGGAGTGTATAAGAGAAACTTGTGGAACATCGTAGAGCCTTACATTGGCTTACGAGCGATGTACACGAGAGCGTGTCGTATAGTACAGAAAGAATACGCCGAACCGATTGCGAGGAATTAGCAACGGTCAGCGCATTCGCCAGCACCGCGAATCGCGATTTGGGAATTTTTTTTTTTTTTTTTTTTTCATTCGTTTCACGAGCTCGTCGACTCCTTAATTGAATAACTTGCGAAATTTTGTGACCTATAATATTACAAGAGGGTCATCGAGAATCCATTATACGAGCGTAGAAAAATTTCATTGGCGGGACGAAAAAATCATTTTAAAAAATTGTGAAAAAAAAAAAAAAAAATTTATAAATTTCGGAGTCCAAACTATAAGGGTCTATCGACCATCTGGAATTCCGGAATTCGAAAATTTCGTACCCTACAAATCACCTCGTAGATTATACCGGGGCTCGTCGTCGGCTGACTTTCTTTTTTTTTTCTTTTTTTTTTTTTACATCTTCTTTATCTCCTCTTTCTTTTACTCGCGGCACACCCGCGCTCTTTTTTTTTCTCTACGAACTTCTTGAAAAATGTGGCATACGCGAGGCTAAGTCAGACGACCCGTGAAACGCCGGGACAAAAAACAGGGAGGAGGCAAACGAGAGAGTGTTGTATACCGGGGCGTTGCGAGTACGGAGATTCCTACGGCGATGATACAGCCCGCCTCGTTCCTTTTAATTGACACTTTGTATTGCTCGGCGTTTCCGGATCTCCGGCGACGACTCTGTGGGCGATCTTTTTCCGCTATACTGGATTATCATTTTTTCCCCCTTTTTTTTTTGGAAAAAAAAAAAATTCGATACTAATTACTTGCGTCATTTTTTTTTTTTTTTCGCGAACATATGGATCGCTTTGTATAAGTATAGACGCGTTTAATAAACGTTATTATTGCTGTATCCATGATATTTAAAAACGAAAAGAAAACAATTACATTAAATACAAATTAATCAGTAACTGGTGGACAAAAAAATAACACCACGAGAAGACGAGTCCCCGGAACATACAGCCGTTTAATGCTGAATGTGAATAGTTAAAAGTACTATAGAAGTAGTAGAAAAAGCACTTTAGGTATAGCAATTTTTTAAATTCCTTTAAAACGTTTTTCTAATTGTATAATACTTTTTTCTATCCCTTTTCAATATACAGAAAAAAAAAATTTTTAGATTGTATAAGTATATAGAATGCGCTCTTTCGATTACCGTAATTATTAACGTTACCGAGATTTTTTAAAACAAACTTCTCTTATATTTTTCAGCACATTATTATTGTCTTATTATTATTATTGTCTTAAAAAAAAGAAAAAACAATTCTATTATTTATAAGCGTCCGTACTACAAGAAAAGCTAAACCTTCGATTGTCGAGTGGTCCACGTAAAGCTGTTATTGCATCTTCTCAAAGAGTTTAAAGAACGAAACGAACGAAAAGACATATCTGTTACCCTTCTCTGTATCTTTCTGTACCATCAACTTTCGTTTCTTTCATTGCATTCTGCCGGCTTTTCGTTGCTACATTTACGAAGTCAACCGAATTCTTTACACGTTTATACGTGGATTCACGAACGACACGTGTTCTCTACGACTCTTCGTTCGTATAATACGAGTTTTCTGTGCATATGTGAGTCAAGAGAGATCTCGTGAAGGCACACGACGAACTTCGCTGTGTTGTAGTCTTCGGATACAAGCGTTCGTCGCGGCGTTTATATCCACATGTCAGAACGAAAGTGAGAGATAGAAGGAAGACGAGCACACAGGGGTGTCGGGTTGCCGTTGGGTCGGGTCGGGGGTTAGTTTTTACACTAATTAGTCACCGGGACTCTTCTGGCTGTCAAACATCGCAACCGCCCCCCCCGTTGGGACTCTTCCTTCTCTACTCGAATTCGGCTTCACGTGCATATGCGCCTTCCTTTTTTTTTCGTTTCTTTTTTTTTTTTACTTTCTATGCATAGTCTACGAATCTATCCGCTATCCTGTACCCCTTACACTTTCCCTTCGCTTCTCGTCCTTTTGACTAATTTTTTTTTTCCGCTTAAATTCTCATAGACACCGTTACGATGTATTAATTCGATACTTTTGCTTTGTCATAGAAAAAACTTCGATTCGATAAAAAAATATTGATATTTAAATAAAAATGTCTTCAGAATGTTCTAAAACATCGAAAAATCAACAATAATTTCTTTTCGTTATTTTATTTTTTTTTTGTCCAAAAATTAGATTTTGTCAAAAATATTTAAATACTATTTTTTTGAGTCGTATTGGTGATTGGATTGAGGCATAAAAAAGGTGCTAATGAAATTTGGACATTGTTCCTTCAATTTTTTTTTTTTTTTTTTCGTTATCGTTTACAGAATTTCTCAGACGCGTGGTCTCCAAAAATGCGTTAACCAACTCTCTCATAGACGAACTTTGCAAACGACGATTTAAAGAAATGCGGAACCGATGTGCGCATTTAATTTGTATCTTTTTTTTACGGAGATTTAGATAATTTATAATTAAAATTTTCTCAGAAAAACTTGCGAAGTTATTTGCTACTTTTGTTATCTATAAAAAGTGATCTTGAAAAGTAGTGCTAACGAGTCCGTTACCCGTTTTTCTCTGATTTCAGATAATCCTAAACTCGATGCATAGGTATCAGCCACGTTGTCACGTGGTGGTAGCGCCTTCGCCGCCGGGTTCGGCGCCGGACCCCCGTACGGAAAATTTCAAGACCTTTTCCTTCGCCGAGACGCGTTTCACCGCCGTGACGGCTTATCAAAATCATCGAATAACCCAATTAAAGATAGCGAGCAATCCATTCGCGAAAGGTTTCCGCGACTGCGAACCCGACGAGTGCGAGTCGCCCACCGCGGTACCGCAAAATCCCGCAAAAAGACCGGCAACCGGAAGTGCCAATGTCGCAGTGACGAATAATTACGGAAGTCCCGTTGGTGTTCCGAGCGCAACGGGAATACCAACGATAGCGGCGAGTATGCAAGCCAATGGTCAAGAACTTCATCATCATCGATTTTACGAAACCAGTGGTAATCATTGGACTTATCCGGGACATCATCAATCGACTCACGTAAATCCCGGTCATTATCCCGTTCATCACGGACATCCGGGAGCTCCGATTTACGGACCTCGATAGTTTTCGATATTAAAAAAAAATGAAATGCAACGAAAAAAAAAAAAAAAAAAAAAAATCGCTGTTTGAACAGTTGAAGTTCACGATCGCTGGTCAGTGTGATAATCGACCAGCGAATTGAGCGACTCGCGGGAACATTGCAACGTCGAAAGTCCGTGACCCCGTTGCGTTACACCCACGAATAATATGACAATATTTATATTTGAAAAAAAAAAAAAAAAAAAAAAAAAAAAAAATTAGTCATTCTCGTGTTACACACATAGAGGGTACGCGCCACGTGGGAAAACGCGATTGCAGCGACGGATGCCAAAATTTTTTCGTAAAAATCCCCAACGCGCCTCGTATTCACGGAATAGGAACGGAGTGCATAATAGACGAGCGGATGAGAATTAATACGGAAAATAGTTGCGGTTCATCGACGCGTGCCAAAGAACGATGCCAAAGTTAATTTAGTAGTACGTATTTCAGACTATACATATTGGATAGAGTTGTATTTATTGTTAGCCGCGTCGTGATGCGTCATTCATGCGGTAAATATAAAAAAATTTAGTTTAAACCTCAGAAAAAAAAAAAAAAAAAAAAAATTGCAAATAAACAAAATAATGAATGTGCTGAAAATACGAATTTAGCATACAGTTATTTTTTCCATGTAAAATTAATCGAAAATATATTTTGGATTTTTTTCATTCGTGACACAGATATATATATGCCGGTACTTTATTATTAGATAATAATAACTTTTATTTATTGACTGTTGTAACGAAAATTGAACCAAAGACCATATTTTTTTTTTTTTTTTTTGTCGAAAAGAGATTTGTATCACAGCGTACTATTTATGATGAAAAAAACAAATTATTGTTATAATATTGTACGAGAGATATCCGAGTTAAAAAAATTTTCGATCTAATCGTCGATGGATAACATTTTTTTTTTTTTATTATTTTTTTTTTGTAAATAAAATTGAAGCTTCGATTGGAAAGCACGAGATGGAAAAATGGCAAACAAAGTGCCTTATGTAGGATCAAAGTGTCGAGGGAGAAGTCGCTCACGCGTCCGCGTGGTGCACGACTCGCGCTTCTATTTATACGGGGGTCTCAAATGCCAAACGATCCTAAACGGGCTATCCTCGCGTACTGCGGCGGGGCTAAGAAGAGAACGTAAACGTGCCGTGACAAAATCTCCCCTTAGCGAACGCTAAGTGCCTTAATAAATTATATATGCGCGGTGAGAAATACTAGAAACCGCGCGAGCATATCGCGCGTCGCATGTTGCTTATTACCTAAATCGCGGAAGCGTATAGAACGAGAAAAAAAAAAAAAAAAAAAGATTCTGGACGCAGCGCTTGGACTGCTGTAAAATCTAAAACGAAATAAAGAGATTGAAATATACGAATTGATTATCCATATTCAATGATTTATTTCCACCCTTTGCCTTTCCCTCGTATTTTAATCCTTTCGCTTCCTAATTTATATTCTTTTCGTAATTTCCTCTATTTTTTTTAACTCTTTAACGATGAATGGTAAAATAGATTGAATCGCAGAGAAGCTATTCATATCACAGTTAATTCATTTATGTAACAGTAAAAATTGTAAAAAAAAAAAAACAGATATTTAGTAATAAAATCAATAGTAAAAAATGATTGCCGTATTATTTTCATTATAAATCAATATTTGACAACGCGACACAGTATTTCATTGTGGCATCACAGCGAAAGAGTTAAAAATGTGTAAACCGTGAAGATTTCTTCCGAGCGGAGCTCGAATGTCTCCACGTGACAAGACGAAGGCACGAGTTGGTTGATCTTTAGCGATTGTATATCCGCGCGCGACAAACGGATGTCAGAAAATTGAAAAAAAAAAAAAAAAAAAAAAAAAAACAAAAAAGGAGTCGCCGTGAAAATGACGAGTGTCGTGAACACTCCGGGCGTTCCTCAGCCGAAATCCGGTGTTCTCGGAGTTCGGGAAATGGGACACACAGAGAGCGCGAGAAGTCGAACGAGAAGAAGAAGAGTCGGAAAGAGAGACGGAAAGTTACTGCCTGTGGTGTGGCAGTGATTGATGCGCGCGAGAAGAACGACTCAGTGTAAACATATTAGCGTCCATGGGACACATCCCTTGGCTCTCTACTGGACCACGGAGGGCTCATTCGCCTTCTGTGCGATCACCGGTGACCGGCGTCCTTAATGGCTCTTGGCAAATCGGTCCCACGTATTAGAACAACTTACACACGTCTCTTTTATACACGTCTGTCTGTTGGTCCAACGTGAAGACATTATGCTACGATTTAGAATAATTGGTAAACGAAGTAAATAAAAAAAAAAAAAAAAAAAAAACGAAACGCATAACATAGAGATATGCTAATGTCTTCTATTAGTTTTTTCTATTTTTTTATTGAATATTTGTGCAATTTGCTAAAAGAAATTTGAAACACGAGGTACTTAGCGATTCGTATTAAAAAAAAAAATGATTAAAAAAACATCGCGTCTGTAAAAATTCATTCCTCGCGATAGGAAGAAATGCTTAATACCGATTAAACTAAAAATTGCAATTAACGCGTTTTAACGTTTAATTATCAATTGGCAAGTTTCACTTTTATTTTTTTTAGAAACGCGAGAATAATTAATTTCGACGTACTATTTTCCATATAAGGTAAACATCAATTTAATATTAATTTAAGAAGACTATCGGATCGTTACAAAGAAATTTCGAAGATCAAAAAGATTTTATAATATTTATATTTTTAATATATTTAAAAGCAGAAATTTGTTCTTTTGAAGACTTTCGCAACTGATACAGAGAAGTGTAGTTAACGTACAGTATATGCGAAGTACATAAGGAGGGAAAAGAAAACGTTGGCGTGACGGCGCCGGCAGTAAACCCTCGGATACCCGAGTACACGTACTATTCTTTCATCTTTCTAGGTGCACGCATTCGCCTTACCGCGGGCTGTTCATTTGAACCCTTCGGGTCAGTCGCCACCGGTTTGAGGAGCTTTGCGCTTTGTCACGCGACAAAGTTAAAAACGTATATAAATATATATATAAAAACTGTTTGGAGTTCAGTTTAAAAATCGTCCAAAAAAATGGTATCTACACCGCGAAGATCTTTTAAACTCGCGTGTGGTCTCTTTACATCTTTACAAAATAGAATTAATTTTTTATATTTCCTAAAACATGAATCGCTTTCGCTATCGTCGCGTTTCGTTTACATCGTTTTCGCTTTGGTTTTTGGTTTCGATAGAATTTTTTTTTTTTTTTTTCTCTGATGCAGAAGGGTCAGCGAAAGATTAGGACGGGTGACTGCAGAGGATAGAGGGCCTCGTAGGGATGCTGCGAACGTCTCGGCTCGTAAAAAGATTCGGGTTACACGTTGGCAAAGCGGACACAAAAGGAATCGCTTGGGGGGAGCTGCGGTTTTTTGTTTTTCGTAACAGTCTTACCGCGCGATGTGTGCGGTATGGATATATAAGTTTCGAGAGTCACACGAAGAGTGGTAGGATAGGGCGACCCTCGCGCCCGGTGGGCTTTCAGGGTCACGCGTAACATCTCGAGGACACCCAGCGAGAGTAGTCTGGAGTTTATCATCCCTCCTCTTACGTTCTTAACATCCCTATGAGCCAAAACTGCAACAGCTGAGAGGGAAAGGGCCGGTAAAGGGAAATCGACGATTCGTAAAAAATGAATTGACCATTCGAAAAAATGGAGTAAATCTAAGCACTGCAACACCGTTTGCTTTCATTAATAAAAAAAAAATGGAGTCAATTGAAGTTCAAAGACAGAAATCCCTTTGAACTTCGCATTGCTCCATTAAAGAAATAAACGCCTCAAGTGCACTGTGAAAAATAATATTTGATCGCGCGATCGTCGATAATTAGTCGAGAAAAGAATGTCGCGACTTGAAACGAACGGCAAATAAACAGCTGAGACGGCGTGAAAAAAAAAAAAAAAAAAAAATTATCGCCGAGTTTGCGAAAAATTCGGAGCGTAAAATCGCGAGTAATAAGGGTGAAGAGTAGAAAACGAGAGCCCCGGGATCCGATAAATCTCTGTAATTTTCTTGCAAACTTGAAGATACTTGCCGAAGACCCGACTCCTTCGTTTCGCGCGGATCAAAGGCCGACAAATGAATCGCAAGAATGAAAACGCATCTCGGCGTGGCCTGCGCGACGGTGTTCCGCGGAAGAGGCGCGGGAGGGAATTCGGTTGGAAGCGCATTGCCGCGATCCCACGGGCCGTGAATCCGTCATCGAGCTCACCGTTCCCCGAGGAAATAATATCCACGCAGCTCTCTTGCTATAACTAAACTCGTCTACGTTTCTCTCGTTTTTTTTTCCTCCTCCTTCTCACGCACATGCGTTTATACGTAAATATACGTACAGTAGAAAACACGAAGACACACCACAGATACGCGCGCTTTGCGATGTTACTTTCGTAGAAAGGACGGAGAGCAGAAAGATTTTTGGTTGCGAGAACCGAAATCATCGCGGTAACATAATTAAACGCTAATAGCGTATGGAGTAAAATTATTCAGAGGCAACGTTTCGCGGAATTGCGCTTATTCGAGATATATAAACAGACCTCATGCTGTTTCTAAATCCTTAAATCGAGAATAGTAAAATCGATGGTAACAATAATGAAATCGTTACAGTTTTATTAATGCATCAAATATAATGAACTTTTTTTTTTATGATGAATATGTGATTTATTATTTTATTAATGAAAAAAAAATATCCGTTCGATCTCATTGAATTCGATAATTATTTAACCGGTAAATTCAGGGTAATGGGTAATTTAATAAATTCAATAAAATCGATGTATTGAATAAATTTAAAAAAATTTTAAATTAAATACATTCAATCATTTTAATAATTTATTGATTAGAAACTCTTGAAAATTCATTAACTCTCTATTCGATTTATTTATTTTAACCTTATAGCAGATATATACACAGTAGAATTCCAAAACAATAATAACAACAACGAAGTCGAAACGATTTTATTATTATATATTTTTCGGGGCGCGCAATCAATTTCGAGGAACTAAAAGCCATCGGACATTTATGAGAGTCCTGGCGATAGCTTCGCGTAAGTTCGTGGCTCGTTCACGTTGATAATGTTAAAGAGACGAACAATTTCGTCTGGTAGCGTAGAATATATATTTTCGTTCGAGTGAAAATCTCATCGGTTCTTACGACGGGCGGTCCTGACAGACGAAAATGCTTGCGCGGAGAGACTTCTCGTGTTTCAAAGAGCGATGGTTCCGGTCTATGAAAAGTGGGAAAGCTGCGCTCAGCCAACGCCGCGAAGCTATACGATTTGTGTTCTCGGGACCCCGGTGAACGGCTACGATATCGTGAAGTACACACATCGTGAAAGTTCTCTCTTTCTCTCATTACTCGTATCCTCGCTGCTACGGGAATTGAAGACGAAGAACACGCTGCGAAGAGGAAGAAACTGTGGCGAACGAGAGAAGCAACCAGAAGCAACAGCGGTGCTTGCTGCTCCCAACGAATATGGCCGCAATGACAGATTTACAGATTCCAGCCACTGAGCTCCCGCTTCTTCTTCTTCTTCTTCTACGTTGGGATTCTTAAAGCGTACGCAGACACCACAACCCCGTACGCGGGTAATGCGAGTGAACGGGAACCCAGGGGAATGGCCCCTCTGCCTTCACATCAAATCGCACCTCTACTGTTTATGTTTTACGCACGAAAAGGCTCTTTCCACGCTCGCGGCTGTATCAGGCAGAAGCTAAGAGTCTACGAACTTCCAGGGGATAGTCGTACCGAGTGGTAGAAAGGGTTTTACGAAGATTTCAACCTCCGAAGCCTATAATATCGGGATAATATTTGGATCGATGAATGATTTGCATTACCTTAAATTTGCCGGTTAAATTATTATCTTTCGCGGAAAAAACGACAACAAAAATAACGACATTTTTTTTTTTTTTTTGTTTGCCGAAATAATTATTGAAGTTCAATGACGAGGATATTCAACTTTATTGAATCGATTATATGTACGTAACTCTTCGGATTACGCGATACGAGATCGAGACACACGCGCGATTTTACGAAGGAAGCCAAATACGAGAAGGAAGGAAGGAAGACATCAATCGACACGTTGATTCGGACCCGTCGGGCGCGTACTTCGCCACGAGGCGAAGACAGACGCTGACCGGGAACACCATTGAGTCCCAAGACGAAGTTTACCTTAACTCGGTGTAAATAAGAGGAAATGTACGCACCGTCGTAATTTACTGACGAAAACCCGCCTACACGTGGTAGTAGAGGACAAGGTTGACAGTGCGTGTTAAACCGCACGTGCGGATATAAAAGTTTTCGAAGTTTTCGTAAACTCGGCAAAGTTCATCGACACACTAATTTCTCATTTTTTCACCTTGAAAACTTCGTTGGTCTGTTGACCGACGAAAATTTCAAATTTTCATACAAGCAAATATTGAATAGCGTTCACGATAAACCGGAAATAAATTCGAAATTTTATCACGAAGATCGATACTCAGAAAATGTTATACTTATTATATAATATATAAATGTTATTATTATTATATTTTTAATACTCATCTTAGACGCGAACGCACGTAAATGCATACGGTGCATAATGAAAAAATGTTGAGTAGCGGAAATTGAGAATACGATACTCTGCTCTGAGAATTGCATTTTTTTTTGTTCACTGTTGTGTTTGTTGCCGATTTGTAATTAACTCTATTAGGAAAAAATGTGATTGATTCGATAAAACGATTGGGCGAATAGTGCGAATATTGCATACGGTTGGGGAATTTGTCACGCAACACTACCGCATTATCTAAAAATCAACGAATTATAAAAAAGAAGAGAATCTTAATAGGTTATGAAATGCCAAATAGCGAGAATTTGAGAATGCGATGCGATATTCTTGTCGGGATGAATAAGAAGATTGAAGCGACGGGTTGGGATTACAAATTATAATGTTTATCGGCGAAAAACCGAAAGTTTGAGAGAGTAAGAGGATTCAGTGGCTTGCAACAACTAATACTCGAGATCGAGCTTTCGTGATTCTTGTGGCCGTTGTGTAGTCGGCACGCATATCCTATCTCGCCGCTGGAATCCTCATATGTCTGTCAACGAGACGCCCCGACACCTCTTCGTGCCCGCGGCACCGATCACTTCGTGGCTTTTGCATTCGGACTCGCGTGCTCTTCGCGCCGAACTAAGCAGCTCGACCGAAATATCACCTCGCGATTCGTACGAGTATTCCACCGATCAGACGCATCTTTACCGCTACGATAATTTTTTTTTTTTTGATATTCGTCTCAAGTAGTTTTTATCGATATAATCGACTCGTCTCATATACAAACTCAACTAAATTATTGTGACGGACTTCTATTTGTATTTTCTAAAATATAAAACACTGCATTTCTCGATTCCTTCCCAGCAGTCAAAAATTTGCTTTGTTACAATTTTCTATTCTTTGTCGCAATTGTTACTCAATGAAAACAATTAAGGTATTTGGCTTTTTTCGAAGATTAACTACCCATTTAATAACTTCTTAAATTCACATTCTCTATTCTATTATTAATCAACGGTAGTCCAATAACTTCTATTGTTTACTCACGTTAATTATCGTTCCACTACAATCACGCATTCCGAGCATCGGGCGAGCATCAAGGATTAACGAAAAAAACAGTCGGTAAGATCGCGATCCGAGAGAGTTTAGGGCTGGTGCCGCTGGGAAATTTCGTCGCAGCACAATACGACGAACAGTTCAGTCACGTCTCTTACGTCAAGACAACGCATTTACGCGGTACATAACCTAACTAAACAAATAATAATAACACTAATTTGTTTAAACAGCTTCAGAGTTTCTCAAAATACTCCAATAAACAACACAATCCTAATATCAACAAAATACATCATCCTCGTTTTCCTTAAATCGATTTAAAGAAAGTGCGAGCGAATAATCGTTTCTGCCGCGAGTTCATCGAAGTGATGTTATCCCGAGAACGTTTTAATTTCGAGTGACCGTCAAGTTTCGATTAAAACGTTAAACCAGCAACCAAATTATCGAAAAACATGGGTTCACCCATCGATACTCCGGGTTCTCAAGCCCTGGAGACGGCGCGCAGCATGAAGGACCTCACGATATTCAAGAAACCAACTGGAGTAGCGAGGCGCAGTAAGCCCGGTGGTCCGACGATACTCGACGAGGATACATACATCGAGAAAATGGGCGAAATAATTCAACGAGACTTTTTTCCGCACTTGGAAAAGCTTAAAGCACAAAATGACTATCTCCTAGCTTTGGAACAAAACGACGCGAAGAAAATGCGGGAATTGTATGCCAAGTACAGCTCCGGACGTCCGGCAACAGAGAGAGCCGCCAGTCCAGCAACTTTCGAGACGCCTCTTCGCGAGACTCCAGGAGATTCTGCGTCCGAAAGATCCGACGCTACTGAAAAATCTCACAGAGCAGAATCAGTGAAGGATGCGACTGACGACGACAGAATAGGTTTGGATGCTTATCTCAGTAGCCATACGAGCGAAGATAACGCAAGTTTCGAAGAAATAATGGCGGAGACGGCTAAGCGTCGGAGAGCTAAATTTGCATGGCTTTACGACGCGGAAGAAAAATCAAAGGCATTGGCTATCGAGGCTAACAATGAGGTTTTGCCGATAGCCGGATCTTTGCCGACGCAAAGACCGTTAGCCGTCGATAGTTGGGCTTACAAAAATCGTAATTTTATAATGTATGTTCCCGATGGCGTGGAATTGAGTTCTGAGGAAAAAATAGAGATGGCTAGAAGGAGGCAGGAGGTCATTCACGACAATACGCGATTGACGACAAATCCCTTTAACGATAAACAGAATAAAGAGGAAATGACGGAATTGGCGAAAAGCCAATCCAAGGTAAACGATGGAAAAATTGGTGTCGACGGTAAAGAAGTCGTGAGAAATCCTACGCCGAGGATCAATGGCTTTGGATTCGTCCCCATGACTCCCAGTCCCAGACCCGGAGAATGTGAAAGTCCTCTCATGACATGGGGACAGATAGAAGGGACTCCGTTTAGACTCGACGGTGGGGACACCCCTCTGCTGAAAAATAGTCAGGGACCCTCTTTCAGAATGGCTGAACCACCCAAACGAGAAAAGATTGCCTTACAATTGGCGGAAAAAGCCGGAGAACGCCACAGGGACAGGAAAAACAAAGCTCTCGAAGCTGCAAGGAGATCCTTAGCCTCGTATGCATTAACAATATTTTCAACTTTTTTTCAAAAGCGATTGATCTTTTTTGCTCTTTGCGATACTTAAACTGATTTTACGAGAAACAATATTTATGAAATAAAATCCATTGAAGAATTAAATATTTTTTTTATAGTATTTCCATTTTTTTATATAATCAGAAGCCATGAAAAAAATCTGTAACTCGATATTAATTGAAACAGTTAATACTCCGAAATGTATAACTGTTACTGTTTAACTGTTAATGAAATAATAACTGTTATGAAGTATTTTTTATTTTTCATAAAAAAAGCGATCCCTTAATAAATATCAATATTAATTTAATATGTTTTATTTTGCAGCCCTTCGCCGCGATGTTTGTCGACGATGGATCGTCTGAGTACAATGTCACCAGCGGCGAGAAGACTGGCAACGCAGAAGCTTAAGATCGCCGGCGCTACACCGAGTCCGAGACGACCCCTTTCGAGAACACCTTCGATCGGTGTGAAAACTCCGCACACACCGAGAATCAACACTCCCGGTGGCACACCTTCGAGAACCTCTGAAACCGATCACATTCTGAGATCGGGAGGCTTAGTGTTAACCGACAATTTGTTGAATCTGCCGCTGCAGAGACAGAGAGCCGCAGATTTTTTCAACAATTGAAAAAAAAAAAACAAAAAAATTAGCCGCTATATCCCTTTATCGTGAATCTCCTGCGCGAGATTTTTACGATTGTACAAATAGACTAATGACTTTTTTTTAGCAGTAACAATACGCCGGTAAGTTATCGAGGAACTTCGATATATTCGAGTTCCTCTCATACTAGTAATTATTAAGATGTTATACGAACGCAAACGCGAAAATACTTTTGCTATTGGCTGATCTGAAGTGCCGAAAATAAAAATGTACGATAGCCGTAAACGTTAACGCTATTGAATCGAATTAACGCATTTTTTAAAACTCTGCACATGCCTCTCATTCTGCTATATTAAGATACGAAGATTTTATATATTATAGCGTCTTGGAAATTAATATTAGCGGTAACTATTACGCGATCGAATTTCGTCGATGTTACGTTTGCGGTAAAGTAAAGTACATCTATTGTACTCATTTCTCTATTCTTGAGAATAAAGAATAAACGAAAATAACGATTTTACAAACTCTAAGGTGTGTCTACTGTTTCTTTACTTACTGAGCGGCAATTACGACGTTATTATTCAATTCTCGTAATTCTTCGTTTATTCGGTGAAATTTATATGAAAATAATTATTCAATTAATCCAAATCGCTGAAACAGTATTATTATCCTTTTTTTTTCCTTGGCATACGTCGTCATCATACCAAATTGCTTTTCCGAACGCAATATCCCCGCCGCTCTCGTCTTTGCGAATAAAAAAAATTGCAGGGAGAGTTGAATGAAACGGAGTCGAGGTAAGTAAAGCAGCGTTGCTGCGCGTCTTTTATGTGTTTACGGAAGTCACGTCTGATCGAAACTTACCGCGAGAGAATCGCCGAGTGAGAAGTATAGGACGAGAGACAGTCGATATCGAACGAATCATGAAAGCAGTCACGTTGACGTTAACTTTTCTACTACTCTTCTCCATGCAACAGGTAGGCGTTTGCGCGCTCTGCAAGGGTCACTTCCTGTTTCGTCAGCTCCGTTGATGTATTCGTCTCGCGGCTAAACTGACAAATTAATACAAATTAACGAAGATATCTTTAATTTCAGAACATCGAGGCGATAAGACTCGGAGTGATGAACGGAAACGTTAAATACAGAGGCGCGAGGATAAGAGTCGGCGATGTAATAACCAACGTCGCAATTATCCTGAATATATTTCCCGATAAAAACAGCGCGCGACCTGCGATCGAATCCAATGGCTTACGGAAGGATCTTAAACTCGCTAAATCGAACTTTGAATTACGACTTTGATTAATTATGTAGAAAATAAATTAAATAAACAATTATTTATACATAATGATGGCGTTTGAAATTTTTTTTTTTATAAAAAATACCGTTTTACAACCACTATACCTGACTACTGATTAACTGGAGGCAAACCGGAAGCAGAATAAAAATGTATAGCAAAGCAATATTTTTAACTCAATTATTTCATATGTTGTAAAGATGCAACAATAATAATAATTTTTTTAGGTTATTTGCATTAAATTTTTTTGGATTTAGTTAATTAGGATTCGAAATAAAAATTATCGCGTATTCCTTCGAACTGCGATTTCTCGATCGGCGCTGTAAATCGCTCGATATCCTTGACCCGCGTTCGACATTAAGAGTCCAAGGTTGCCGTTGAAACGACTTCCGGTACACGAGAGGACCACAAGTATTACTCGTCGAGCTGCATAACGTCGTCCGCTCGCGGTAAACGACGAATGTTTACAAATCGCTTGAATTACATTCCCAAAGCGAACACACCTCGGTAATAATAACATTTGCGTTGATTTCGCAATGTCGTCATAAGCGAATGGTCTCATCATCGCGTACCTCGCGGAAGTAAACGTTTAAACATCACGTCGCTGCAAAGACTAAACATCGTATCTTTGAAACTCTTCGTCAGAGTACAATTCGCGCGCCTCTCCTTCCTTCTCTCTCTCTTATCAGGAAGTGAATTCAAATATTCGCTTCTGTTACCCGAAGTATCCGGAATCCGTTGAAGAAAGCAAAAAAAAAACACACGCGGCAACTTCTCTTACCGCGTAGTCTCTTCCCACTAAACTTCTTCCTGTTCGATGATTTTTCATTTCTTCGCATCCTGGAACCTCATTTATTATGGTATCATCGTGATATATTGCAAAATCGGTACGACGTCTCGAGTAACACGACGTCAGGGAGTGCATCGTATAAGTAGACACCCCGTCGGTCACTCCGAGAACAGACAGAAGTTGAATCTCGATCCGCAAACGGCAATTGGAAAACAGCGGATGAGATGAAGGTATCCGGTGTATTCAGCGCAGGTGTACTGCTGGTAGCTCTGGTAGCGACGAGCAGTTTGGTCGAAGCAAGAAGACCGTCGTGTCTTTGCGGTGGTTTGGGCGCCGGAACTAATCCGTGCCGTGGCGAGAACGGTGGTGCTGGATCCGGTGGTGGTGTACCAGTAAAAGCAGCTAAAGCTCCGAAACCGGCATACTTCGCATCCGAAGCGGCGATCAACGAGGCTGCAGCTGCAAGGGCTGCTGCTGCGGCTCGCGCTGCCGCTGCGGCACTCGCAGGTGCCGGAGGCGGTGCTGGAGGTGGTGCCGGAGGCGGTGCCGGTGGCTGTGGGGGCTCTTCGTCGTCTTCATCCGGATCCGGTGCCGGCGGATCCGGCGGTGAAGACTTCGGTTTGACCGCTCGGGACCTTCTTTCGCTGGATCCTCACGTAAAAGTTGCACCCAGGTAATAAAATCGGCATCAACTGGTATTATTACGAAGAAAATATACGAAAAAAAAAATCCCTTGCCGTTCATCTCTTCTCTAAAAATGTATGTCGTCTATAATTTTTTTCTTTTTCACTACTTGTAGATTCAGGCCAATCGGTGATCTCTGCCATCACTCATCGATAGGTTCCGGTCGCACGTCGACTACCGTTACTCCCGCTTATCCCGGTAGACCACGATGCTTCGGCTGTGACGGTCGTCTCGGAAGTTACGGCTCTTCGTCGGCCTCGAGCTCTGCATCCTCGTCGTCCTCTTCCGCTTTTGCATCGGCCGGCGGTCATGGATTTGGTTCTCACGGTGCCCATGCTTACGGTCTGAGTGGTTCTGGATCCGCTGGTTGTGGATCTGGATCCGGATCTGGATTCGGTGGACCCGGATCTGGATTCGGTGGACCCGGTTCGGCTTTCGGTGGTGCCGGTGGACCATTCGGAGGTGCAGGCGGACCATTCGGTGGTGCTGGTGGACCATTCGGAGGTGCAGGCGGACCTTTCGGTGGTGCCGGTGGACCATTCGGTGGTGCAGGCGGACCTTTCGGCGGTGCAGGCGGACCCTTCGGAGGTGGACGCGGACCCTTCGGCGCTTCCGGTGTCTACAACAGTCTGAGCGCTACAAACGCCAACTTAAACGCTTTCGAACCCGAGGACGATGGTACGTCTTGCGAATTCGATTATTAAACATTGTAAAGATACATTATCCGATTTTGATTATCTTCTCATGAAAATGGATTTGGCTTTTTCTTCATTCGTATTTCACGAATAGATATTTTTTAATCTTCACGAGATTCATTGACGTTTATCGATTTATAGTTAGTCAATCGATGCATGAAAAAATTCGGTACAAATCTGATATTAATCCTTAAATGAAGCAACAAGTATATGTACTATTGCATAAATTAAATTACGAATTCATTAGAATAAATATTTCTGCAGTCGACGAGAAATTTTTATTTTTTTTTAATTTCCTTTCGATCGACAGTAATTCAATGTATTCTTCCGCACACCAGGTTTGTCTTTCGACGAACAGGAGAGCATCTACAACGGTCAGCAAGTGCCGGCTGTTCCCGCCGACGCTGTGTCCGTTTCTCTCGCCTACAAGAATCTTCTCGCTCCCCATTTGCCTCAAAACGCAAACGGCAAAAAGAGAATTATTCCTGAAGAACGTTTGTCCTTCGGACCGCGAACCATTCCCACTGATGGCCGCATCACCAAAGCACCGACCACCGAAATTCCCGAGGAGCGTCTCGTTACTGTTGACAAACCAATCGTCGAATTGAAACCAATCCCAGCCGGAAGAAGCGGTGGATGCGGTGGTGCTGGAGGTGCTGGTGGTGCTGGTGGTGCTGGTGGTGCCGGTGGTGCTGGTGGTGAAACCGAAGAAGATATTGCTGAACAGGAAGCCATCGAGAGGGAGAGAATGGAACAGGAAGCTGAGGCACAAGCCAATCAGGGATCCGGTGCATACATTACTTACAGGTAATTATCCAAATGATTTACTCATCTATATTATCAAATATATAAAATATAAAATTTCATAACATCGATAAATAAAAAAAAAGTTTAACGTCATAAAGGTTCTTTGAATTAAAAAAAAAAATTCTATAATCGATACTTACGAACCTAATTTCTGTGGAGTACCAGTCATACAAATGCTTAAATAAGGATTATTTTTTAGTATTCAATAATTAACGATTTTTTTTAATCACTTTTCAGCGACTTGGGATACGGACCAGTAGGACCGAGTGGCAACACATTCATCAACACACCCGCACAGACCGCATACGCTTCGACAGCCCCTGGAGGTGCCGGATACGGTGGACCAGGAGGCGCGGCTGGCGCAGGAGGCATTGGAGGTATTGGAGGCATTGGAGGCATTGGAGGCGCAGGCGGTATTGGAGGCGCAGGTTCTTCCGGTTACGATGATGGAACTCCCTGTGGTCCAGTTGGCCCGCCATTGCCCGGTTACCGTGCCGGAAGTGTGATCGTTCGTCATGAAGGCGAATGTGGTGGTCCCGGAAGTTCCGGCGATGGTGGCTCTTCGGGTTCCGGCGGAAGCCAATATGACGACGGCGAGGATAACGAAGATTCCTACGATCCGGTTGCCTCCTACGAGGAAGATGACGATAGTTCCGAGGGTTCAGGTCGCGCCGGATGCGGATTCGGAAGCTCGAGCTCCAGTCCCAGTTCTCGCAGAAGTTCCAACACCAGTGGCGCACTCAGCCGACTCTGGGCGACGTCCGGCGACGGCTATCGCTCCGCAGTCGGAGCTTCTTGCGCTCATCACTGAAGAAGATGCCGAAGAAACAGCGTCGATCCGATATTCTCGATTAATTTCAGATATCGCGAACCGCTATGAAAATTTTACTATCGATACACTTTTCTGTGTACTATGATACAGTTGTCCGCGCATCGCGCGACACTCGTCGTTACAACTAGTCCTCGTCGTTCTTGTATAATATAATTATGTACATAGACACTAATCTGGTAGAAATTATAATAAATCCCAGAGACAGTGTCCACCATTATATGAAAATAAAACGAGAGTTCGTTTACACCCATAAATTACGTATTCTTTATCGTTATTTTTTTACCCCTTCTATAATGTTTTTTTAACTTTATTTTTTTTTTCTTTTTTTTTTTAACTTTATTTTATTTTTTTCTTTTTTTTTTTTAACTTTTTTTTTGCCCGAATCATTTCAAGATTAATCATTTTACTTCGATTATATTTATCTTTCTATATTAAACAGACAGATGATAAGAGGGATCTTAAAATAGATCGACTATAATTCGACGATAATCGGAGGGTAAAAAAACACAGCAATAGAGAATTACGATTCGATGAGTTCAATTCTGAAAAAATTAATTTTTTAATTTACCAATCTTCAAGTATAATTTTTTTCATGGCCTATTTATTAAAAATCAAATTAAAATGGAATTTTAATAAATACAAAACGTGCGGAAATATTATTTGAAATCGGGGAATACAAATCGGAGATTGAAAAATCGGCTGTGTATCTCATGGGATATATTGTCTAATAAAGTTTTTCATAGGAATAAACAAAATTTGTAAATATTGGGTTTATATTTATATATGTTTGTTGGTTGTTATTGAGTATTTTTATCGCAGACGTATCAATTGATAAAGAGAAAGAAGACGACAAGGAAGAATTGGTCCGCTATTCGTGATTTATATATCAACGAAGTTCATCAATCTTAAAGCCATTTGGTTCTTTTCCAAAAGCTACACGAACGATAAATGAATAAAACTGATCTACAATCACCCTGACAAGTTCATCTGTATTTTCAGAGTCTATAGCAATAAAATCTCTCATCGGTATGTATATGAAGTCGCGATATATCTTTTGCTGGTTGAATTATTTTTGCTAACTTTCAAGTAATATTCATTGGTCTCTCGTACAAATGAATCTTTGTAAAGCTGCGCGATATCGAGGCTTCGAATTCTCAAAAGAAAGTTTTTATTTTTTCGGCTAAATTCCGTAGCAAATCATTGAGATAAAATAACGGAGTCGCCGGATGATCCGCGATCGCTTCCAATGAATGAAGTCGTTAATAAAAAATAATAAAAAAAACCGCTTACAAAAATATCTCTCGTCGACGCGCGCAGTGCAACTAGCGACGAGTTTTAGTGAGTTAGAGTTTCGAAAGGAAGTCGCAACTTGCACGTGCGTTGCGTTCTCTCGTGTGAGCATTGCAATGCCCTCGTAAACTTTTCTCCCTCTGTGATTTCTCTCTGTATGGAGTTGGACTGCGAACGTGAGTCTCGTATAACTTTACTCGACAAAAGCGACGAGGAGAACATTTCCCCCCCTTTAGCGAATGTACACGAAAGGCTGCAAACACGTATATGTGCGAAGCTACATGAATTCACGCACGTGCGCACGTGTGAGCACCGTGCGTCGTAGATGTCGAAATTTATCGGTCGCCCTCCACTTCCGACTCTAAAGCGGGCCTGTCGTCGGCTCGTAAAGAAAGACGCGAACTCGGCGAGCCGACGTTGTATAGTACGTTTGCTGTACACAGCTTATATATGCCATACGTTTTTTGAAGCGAGAAGAGAGGAAAGAGCTTCGAGGGTAGTATATGTCTTTATGCTCTACGAAACTCTGGCCATATGGTCGCACTCGATGATCGCTGATAACGATACATCTTCGAAAGATGCACTTCGCTGCGTTTAAAATTTTTTTTTTTTTTACGAGACCGTAAAAATTAGAAATATAACGATAGAAAAAAAAATGTACCTCTCAGATTATTTTTAATAATAATAAATTCAGCTTTTTTCCATACGAATAGGTAAAAATTATAAATACTACAAGGGATTGAAAAAAAAATTCCGATAAAATCGCTCCTTTTTATTAAAAAAATAATGAATGCTATTGATTTTATTTTATTCTCATTAGAAAAATTCTCATCTCAAAAATTTTGCATATTACGAAGAAAAATGGCACAAGTGTTGCAGAGAAAAAATTTAGTGTTAAAAAAATGAAATTTTTTTTGTTTCAGACATATACGCAGATACGGGAGGAATCCGGAAGATTCCTACGTGCGAGTAACGCACGTTCGTATATTCGAGATCGCAACAAAGAGCGTAAAGAAAATATTTCAAAATTTTTTTTGCGTGCATCTGGCGTGCGACCGACGTGCGAAAATTCGATCGCGTGTGCCACCGAAGGCGAACTTTGCGTGAGTTGCACAACGGATGCGTCAACTTTTTCTGCTACGCGGAAGCGCGATAAGCGCGGGGAGGTTTTCGATCTCCGTACTCGCGCTATGTCCGTTTTGTGTTTTACGCCGAAATATAAAACAATCGTAAAACAGGAAGTGTTGCGTTTCGAAGTGCTACAATGGTTTTTCGCGCGCATACAGAAGCGCCGGAGGTTTCCAGTCTATATCTGGGAGGAATGCTGGCCTCAACCAGTTTGGCATCAGAATCCGGGAATCGTGCGCGATGCTCGGCTATACTTGCTTACCTCGTTGTAAGCAATTGCAGCGGCTTGAGCCGCTGCTGCTGGCCTCAATAGTGACCTTGATCGTCACGGTTGCCGAGGCACAGCGTTACTCTGGACCACAAATCATCACTTACGGCGAACCCTGTCCTCAGGGAAACGCACAAAACCTTCCATACCAAATTCAGGTACTCCATTATCAATTATCACTCTGCTAATAAAACAAATCTGTTTTTTCGATTATCCAATCATTATTTTCAACACACTGAGAAAAAAAATCGGTTGAATCGACAAAATCGGCGCATGCGCATGCGAAATAGAATAGAAAAGAAAAGAAATCCTCCATTCACTAACAGTTAGTATGATTAACTAAGTATTTCTTTCAGTGAATGAAATATTTGTTTCTCCACCTGCAAGTGCCGATTTTGTCGGTTTAACCGATTTTTTTTCTCAGTGCATAAAAACAATTTTTCTCAACAAAAAATGAATAACTCGAGGAAATCATTTAAAAATAGTTTTTAACAACTCAAATAGTCGCGAATTCCAACAAATCTTAAAATAACGATAACGCGAATGGGAATGTATAAAAATATTTATTAATTTATTTACATCGCAGACGCCTGTGATTCCAAAATCGGCGCCTGGTTCTCCCTCGTATCTCGGACCACCGGGAGGAAAATCTTACGGCTATGGCATAAGCGCACAACCGTCTCAAGGGAGCCCGTCGAACGTAGGTTTTCAACTTCCGGTTAGCATTCAACAGCCTGTTCTTCCTCAAGGCGGTTCAGGTGCTCCGGGTGGCGCAGCCGATCCTCTTCGGGGAAAAACTTACGGTATCGGAATTCAGAGCGGACCTTCGTCGGGATCGCAACCCGCGCCGTCTCTGGGATCGTTTGACTTTGGTGTTCAAAAGTCCGTTCCCACACCGAAAAATCAACAAAGTCTACTAGATCCTTCGTGAGTTTTGCTATTCTTAGTTTTTCGCAAGTATTTTCTTTTATGGATGTTTGTGGTGTGTAATTATTCTTCAGGAGCCGTCTCGCCATTCAAGTACAACCCGCCGGAGGACCTGGAGGGTTCGGAGGACCTGGAGGATTCGGAGGGCCTGGAGGATTCGGAGGGCCTGGAGGGTTCGGAGGGCCTGGAGGGTTCGGCGGGCCTGGAGGATTCGGAGGGCCTGGAGGATTCGGAGGGCCTGGCGGGTTCGGAGGACCTGGAGGATTCGGAGGGCCTGGAGGGCTCGGAGGACCTGGAGGGCTCGGAGGACCTGGAGGGCTCGGAGGACCTGGAGGGCTCGGAGGACCTGGAGGACCTGGAGGGTTCGGAGGACCTGGAGGGTTCGGAGGGCCTGGAGGGCTCGGAGGACCTGGAGGGTTCGGAGGACCTGGAGGGTTCGGAGGACCTGGAGGATACGGAGGGCCTGGAGGGCTCGGAGGACCTGGAGGGTCAGGAGGTCCGTACGGCGGTCCAGCATTGTGGGGTCCATTGCCCATCGGCATCGAGCGTCCGGCTCATGAACCGAACGCTCAAGGTGGTTCAGGCGGCGTGCCGCCAAAACGCTTAACCGGATTGACATCAACAGTCGACAGACTTTTGATTCCTGCCTGCGATTTACCTATGGGCGGTGGCGGCAGCAGTGGCGGTAGCGGTGGCAGCGGTTCATCATCTTGTTGATATTGCGCATATTATATTTGTAACACACCGAAACAAACAATAAACAATCAGTTCAGACACTAATATGTTTAAAAACATTTTACCTCATCCAATCCGTAACGATAAAGTTTAATGTCCTTTATTAAAAAAAAAAAATTTTTTTTTAGCCCCGATATTTTGTATCGAAAATCGTGAAAAAAAAAAAAATGTTTCTATATGTGAGAAAAAAAATCACTTGCTTATTATTTTTTTTTATTAAAGATATGCCGGTGAAAAAACAAAACGAGTATGAAAAGCGATTTAAAACGATCATTTTTTTTTCAGCGATAATTCAATGACCTTCAGTCGAATTACAATCGTTTCCGGGATAAATATATTCGTGAATTGAAGCGAGAGTTAAGCACGCTAAAAAGTATTGCGCAGTAACTCACATAAGAAAATTGCGAATGTATGCCGAATTCATGATCTATTATGACGGGATTGGCTTGTATTCGTACGTGCGAGAGTTCGATCTTTCGATTCGAGGACTTACCGATAAATATAATCCGAATTGCTAACGATAATCCGATGGTCATTGCCGATTTCGATGAGTAATTGCTCGCTTGTTGTCACTTGGCGACACGATCTGACGTGCCGAATCTCGGTGTGACGCTCTGATCGCCCAGGTATATGAGGGACTTGTTATTCTCGATGCTGGCAGAGGCAAAACGAGCATCGCAATGAGAACAACGAATCGTCTCTTCGCGCCACTGGTGGCGTTCTTTTTAGCCGCATCTTGGCTCGGATGTCAAGGATATCCCGAGTATCATCGCGAGTCCATAACAAACTCGGATCAAGATTTCTTCGAAGATGATCAAGTGAGCGCTGTCTATGGAGAGCCTCGAGCCGCTCTCGTACGAAGAGCAGCAAACGAGGAACAATCTCTAGCAGAACAGTACGAAGAGGCTGAGTCTGGATCGGGGGCACAGCCAAGAACGATATGGAAACAGGTAAAAAAAGATTTCGTACAATTTGTTCAAAATTGTAACGAAATACTAAAAAAAAATATATAATTTTGTTTCAGGTATTTTTCGAGAATCCTCCTGCCCGATCTTTCGTAAAGAGACATGAACATTCGGGATCCGCCGGTTCAGCGGCAGCTTCGTCTGCCGCAAGCTCAGCATCCACCGCCGTGATCTCTCCCTGCGAAGAGGAACAGTCGCTCATCTTTAAGGAACAAATCGTGCTGTACTTCCAGGAGATTCTGACTGAGATGAAAATTTTGTGGAAATACGCGTCGATAGTGTTCCATAATCTGCGAAGCGAATTATCGTTGGGACCCCAAGCTGACGATTGCGAGGAAGTAGCCGCGGCAAGTGCCTCGTCTTACGCGGTGGCACAGTCCGAGCTCTCTGGATTCCTTGAGAGAGGACCGCAAATGTTGCAAGTATTATTCAACGAGCCGCGACACATACTCGCGATTCCGGATATTATTCTCTCGGCTGTGCCAACTCATCAGATCGCTGCGTCGATCACTCGTCTGAAGAGTACGATGATTAAGCTTTTGATACTTGCGAAAGAATGGCTTGTCGCTCATAACGTCGGCACACAGTTCTATGGCGGTTTCGGAATTGCTGATGCAGTGGAAAGACATTTGGCGACCGTGGAGCTCAAGCGATTCGAAATACTCGATGATCTTCTGCACCCTGAGGCCGCAGCGGCGGCCGCTGCTGCCTCGGCGGCAGCCGCAGCAGGTTCTGGGGCGGCCTCTTCAGCCGCATCTGCAGCATCCGCAGCATCCGGTCATGATCACGTTCACGGCAAGATAATCTACAAGTACCGTGCATTCGGTACTCTTCTCTCGTTCATGCGCACAGTGCCGGTACTTCTTCACGATCTAATCATCGCCATGAAGGCGGCAATCACCGCAATCGCTACTCACAAGGTTCAACTGCTCAACGGTGCAACTCTTCCCGCTGGAGTCCTCGAGCATCCGATTCTCGGAATTCCATGTCTGAATTACGAAGCCGGAATTGTTCCCTACGATAGTGGTGTCGTGGACACCAAGTTGCAACTGCTCTCAGCGAAATTCCAACCGTTGCTCCACAAGTTCGGATCGTCGAGCGGTTCAGCTGCATCAGCAGCGTCATCGGCATCTTCGGGATCTGTGGCTCCGGCTATCGTTCCAGTAGCCGTTAGTCCATCTGCCTCTTCTTCATCTTCATCTTCTTCTTCGAGTAGTTCAGTGGCTGCTTCTCCTGTTGTTCCCTGCGTAACTGGTGGCTCGTCGGGCTCTTCGTCTTCTTCTTCTTCATCTTCTTCTTCCTCGGGATCTTCTATCACTCCTGTAATTTCAATCGCACCCGTTATTCCTTCCAGCTCTTCTTCGTCCGCTTCTTCTTCTTCTTCTTCAGCATCGCATGTCGCTCCCGTCGTCCCTATTGCCCCAGTAGTAGTTCCTAGCAGTTCTTCTTCATCCTCGGCTTCTTCATCATCGTCTTCTTCTTCGGATCATATTATTCCCGTGGCACCAGCCATTGTTCCTCTTGCGTCCAGCTCATCAGCCAGCAGTTCTTCGGCATCGTCATCCGGATCAAGTGGTGTAGTACCTTGCCACGGACTGCATCGTCACCACGGGCATCATCTCGGAATCTTCCCCATAGGACGTGGCAGTGGATCGTCGAGCGCATCTTCGGCTGCCTCTTCAGCAGCTTCCGGTAGCGATATAATCTCTACACCGTTGCTTTCGGTCGGACATATTCCATCAGTTAGCGGTGGCTCGTCAAGCGCTTCTTCAGCGGCCTCTTCAGCAGCTTCCGGCAGCGAAATCCTCTCAACGCCGTTGCTGTCTATCGGGCATCTTCCAGTAGCTGGCAGTGGTTCCTCAAGCTCTTCTTCTGCTGCTTCTTCAGCAGCTTCCGGTAGCGATATTATCTCTACACCGCTCCTCTCATTCGGACATCTTCCGTCAGCCAGCAGTGGTTCGTCGAGCTCTTCTTCAGTTGTTTCTTCAGCAGCTACCGGTAACGATATCATCTCCACTCCAGTGTTCTCCGCCGGAATAGTTCCATTAGTCTCGTCTGACGATGCGGCAGCTGGTTCAGCTGCCTCATCCGCTGCTTCTTCCGGATCTTCCGGCGGATTGTTTGGATCGGGATTGATTGGACATGGCGTCCACGTTCCAGTGCTGTCCGCACTCGAGTCAGCAGCTAACTCGGCTGCTTCTTCGGCAGCTTCGGCGGCTTCCGGTAGCAACATCATCTCTACGCCGTTGCTCACCGTCGGACCAGTAATACCTGCAGTATCATCAGGTGATTCGGCTGCTAGCTCCGCCGCTTCTTCAGCTGCATCTTCCGGAACTTCCAATGGATTGTTGGGATCAGGATTGATTGGACATCATCACGTGCACATTCCTGCCGTATCTGCGATCGATTCAGCTGCTAGCTCCGCCGCTTCTTCCGCTGCATCTTCCGGAACTTCCAATGGATTGTTGGGATCAGGATTGATTGGACATCATCACGTGCACATTCCTGCCGTCTCTGCGATCGATTCAGCTGCTAGCTCCGCCGCTTCTTCCGCTGCATCTTCCGGAACTTCCGATGGATTGTTGGGATCAGGATTGATTGGACATCATCACGTGCACATTCCCGCCCTCTCCGCGGTCGATTCAGCTGCTAGTTCCGCCGCTTCTTCAGCTGCATCTTCCGGAACTTCCAATGGATTATTGGGATCAGGATTGATTGGACATCATCACGTGCACATTCCCGCCCTCTCCGCGGTCGATTCAGCTGCTAGCTCCGCCGCGTCTTCAGCTGCATCTTCCGGATCTTCCGGAGGTTTGTTGGGATCGGGAATAATCGCAAGTCACGGCGTGCATATTCCCGCGCTTAACGCACTCGAGTCAGCAGCTAGTTCCGCTGCTAGTGCCGCTTCTGCCGCAGCATCCAGTAGCGACGTCATCTCTACTCCGCACTTCTCCATTGGACATCTTCCCGTAGAATCGGCCGGAAGTTCTGCAGCCAGTTCTGCAGCCAGTTCTGCTGCATCTTCGACTAACAATGTAATCTCTACTCCTCTCTTCTCCGTCGGACATCTTCCAGCACATACTACGGGAGATGCTGCTGCTAGCTCTGCCGCTTCGTCTGCCGCATCCTCGGGATCTTCCAATGGATTATTGGGATTAGGTTTGATCGGACATCACCATGGACCCCACATACTTCACGCACCCCATATCAGTATAGTCCCATCGGGATCTTCAAGTTCGGCAGCTAGCAGCGCTTCTTCCGCTGCCCATTCGGGGGCTTACGACGGCTACGACGTTAACATCGACGCTGCCGAATTTCCACACATCACCAATCTCTTTGATGCCGGTTCGGCAGCATCCTCTGCAGCGTCGTCGGCAGCGTCATCGGCAGCATCTTCAGCTTCTTCAGCGGCAAACTCGGCCGGTCACTTCGGACCCATACCGCTAATCTTGCCGCGAGGAAAAATCGTTCGCGCTCTCGGCACCGATCTCATATTCCCCGGTGATATCGTTACCATCAAACTACAGAACAAAGCCGTTCTGATCGGTAGGATACTCGACGGTGTGAGTCCAATCGCTTTTAGATTCCTCACATCGCCGTCGCCACCTATACAAGTTGGAATACGTCCCGGCGGCAAGATATGGAACATCGCTAGTCACGATTTTCATGACATCGAATGCAATGAAGCGTTCAATCATTTGCTACGCGGACCAGTTTAAATCGTGAGATTAAAATTGATGTGGAAACGAAACGATAAAACCTCGACATTGAGTTCGGGATGTACACAAAGGACTACGAATATTACATATAAGGATTGTACAATATTTGTATTATTTATTTTCAAAAAGTTATTTATTGTACAATAAAACGAGCATTGAAAAGTATAATCGCATTATTTTTTGTTCTCCGTTTCTCCATCGTGAATTCGTGAGAAAAAAATCGATTATAGATTCGATCGAAAAATTTTAGATCGTAAAACGCAGCGAGATGCATTTTTTTTAAGAAATGCAATATTTGAAAAAATGAGAACGAGATAAAAGCAAAGAATAAAAAAAAAAACGAAAAATTATTCACCGAGTAAAGTCGGAAACGAAACTGAATAACAATATGCTAATAACGAACAAATTTAGAAACGTTAGCCTTCGGTCTCGCGATGCTAAAAAATTAAATAATCAAATGGAAATCCAGGAAACGTTGCGAATAGATGGACTTCGAGATTTGTCTTTTCGATTATCCTTGAAGGTCATTGATACTCGTTGGAGAATGAAAAAAAAAAAGTGTAACGCGCTCGCGAAACACGAAACGGTGCACACGCGAGTGGCACAGATAGTTGGAAAAGAATTTCATCGTAACGTTAATCACAGCCTGCATAACTGCAACATGCGCCCGTTGTAACGCAAATTGTACAGTGGGTACGGATATATGGGTCATTGGATATTATTGCACGAGTGAAAAAAATTCGCTGATAATGCTCGACATCCTTACGTCGTCCCTACTCTTTGATCATTAATTTGACTGATCGCTTTGCCTCGAAACTCTCTTCTACCTTATAAACATTAATAATTCGGCGACAATCGGATCGGCGCTCTCGATTCAACTCGACGGAGTTCGATACTACTTTTTCCAAAAAAAAAAACCATAAAAAAAAAAAAAATTTAATAAAAAATGGCGTTAATACGATCATCTGTATTCTGCTGTCTCCTGTTGGTATATTCAATAATTTCTGCGCCAAAAAACGTTCGATGTTTGGACGGATGGAGTTCCGAAGAATCGATCGAAATACCCGTTCGTCGGCGGGTGGATAGAAGAAGATCAGCTACCGTTAATAATCCCTCACAGCACAGACCGATCTTGGAACTTGTCTTGGGAATTCTCGACACCTTTCATTCTTCCACGAAGGCAGAGCTTAGAAGGGTGAAAATGCGACAGGAGAATGCAGCGATTATGCAGTCCACCGGAGAATTTACGAACGCTACGTGACTCATCGAGATATTTCCGTGTATTACACATTACCGTTCAAATTTTAATGTTATTCATGCGCCATTGTATAATATATTAAATAAATTATAATTTTTTAACTACTTAAATGTGCCAATTATTTTTCTACTCCTGATATCTCCTGATAGTGACGAACGCTTAAGCATCACATTAAAGAGCATTTCATACGTCTTCTATAATCTTTTTTTTTTAATAGCAATAAATTTTGCTATTTATGAAAAAAAAAAAAAAAAAAAAAAAAAAAAAAAAAATAGATCGCTAGTATATGAAATATTATCAACGTTTGATTAATTTTCACGAATTACTTTCAATGATAAAAGATTGTTAAATAGCAGAGGTCGAGGTAATGCATCTTGACCCCCATAGAAATGAATGGTAAACAATGTTTTTAACATCGAAATAAGAAAATCGCGGTTCCACGTGTTCGATAAGTTTTAAGTCGATGTTCACAAGATCGCGGAGGTCGCATGCGCATTAATCGCAAAGCGTCAAATTATGCTTATAGCCAATCACTTCGTTGAAGTATGCTGACGGCGATGAATGATTTATGAATTTACGATAATATTAAGCGTATGCGGAACTCATCAGTTGACTGCAACAATACTAATATTGAAATGTACTTTAATGCTGTCGTGTGCGAAGAAGCTATAGAAATTCAGCTATATACATAAATATTATATACATATATATATATATATAAAAGTGACGAATATATCAGTAAAAGGCTGCGTTGCTTCATCATGCGTTATATCTCCCACGATGCCACAGTATAAACATATATCTATACATAAGCTCCGTAGAAAAGTATATAAAAGCATAG
This sequence comes from Cryptus armator, assembly GCA_963971235.1. NCBI lineage: Eukaryota > Metazoa > Arthropoda > Insecta > Hymenoptera > Ichneumonidae > Cryptus > Cryptus armator. The sequence continues at coordinate 9,668,905 of OZ020239.1, read as the reverse complement.
ATAGTACGACCTTCGACACTCGCCCCTTACTTATCGAATAGTACTCTGTTCGCGCGCTACGAAATCTTTCGAGTTCTTCATTCAGTTCGTTACTATCGTCGAAGACGCTAAGCACGCAGAAGATACTCCGAGACTCTTGTTTTACATCAAAGAATCCTTAAAATCTACGAAATGGCACGTTGGTTCTTCGTTACTTTCTTGGTGGTTTGCCTCGTCTGCTTTATTCAGGTAAATATTTATCGGATTATTGTGGATTAACCGCGAGTGCGATGGGTCAAGGGATCGAAAGAAAAAAAAATATTCGTTTAATTACGAGAGATTATTTTCTCGATCTCAGATGACGAAATAAAATCGATAAATTTCTCGAGCGTCAATTTAGCTGAAAGTGTTTTGTCGCAAGTGTTTTAGAGCAGAGAAAACATAATGTTTCAACATATTCTTCTTATCTAAAGTTGAAACGTGGCCTCCGAGTTCTTGAGGTCAACGGTTCAAAGTTTAAAAAACGCATTGTTGATCTTACGCTCATTTTTTATCGTTTTTAAATTTTTTTATTAATAGAAAATAAATATAATAATTCGCGCTTCTAGAAATGATCCATGGGATTGCGGATACGAAAAATTATATAATGATCGATTTTAATTTAACCTTTGATTTTACAGGCCTTTCCACAAGGCGAAGCCTCAGGCACTGCGGCTACTCCTGGAAGCAAAATTGAAGGGGCGTTGAACGACGTTATGGAATCGCTTCAGAAGGGCTTCAAGGGAATCATGGAAGATCCCAATATCAACAAACTCGTTCAGGACGGTCAGAAATTCTTGGAGAACGCCGCTACGACCATCCAAAAGGAGGCCGCAAAGATCGTCCCTAAGACCGACGAAAAATAATGTCCTACTATGACAAATAATCCATTTATTGTATATCATCGTAAAAAAACGATTTTTTTGTACAATTTTATGTGATGTAGAATACAATTTGAAGGCTATCAGTTATTTGACTGCGATTGTTGGATTTTTTAAACCCCTTTTCCTAGGATTCCTTATCTGTCCATAAATTATTAAATTGATTAATTTCTATGAAGGGCGGTTTGTTAAAAACATATAAGACGTCAAAGGAATACGATCACGCGGATGCGAAGTAATTTTTTTAATCGGAATATCCGAAGAGTTGACCTGTCGCGAGTCAAGGTCTCTAATGCCGAACGGTTCTTTCCGATAAGAGGGTGAGATACGAGACGAACTTTCACGAGTTTACTGTAACAAATATGACGAGAACCGCGGCGAACGTTTCGTATGCGTGTTTCACGAGTATTGTTACGTGGTAACGAAAAAGACAAATTTTTCCTAAAAACCTTTGACCGTATAATCGATCATCAAAGACGCTTCGAGAAAATAACATTATCGTTGCGATGAACAATTGCAAAACTGTCGCTTTGTCTACCGGGGAGATTTTTTTTCTTTATCGTTAGATAATGAATCGTTACAACAACAACTCGATGCATCCGATGAATCACGACATCTGATGAATAAATTATAACGAAATAACGAAAAGATAAATTATTGATGGCTTTCTACGAATTTTCTTTCTCCGAATCGCAGATAATTACTGTTCGTTAATGCAATGAAAAATTTTACATTTTGAAAATTAAAACCGTTTCGTTCCTATATCGCTGAGTCAGTATCGGACACTTTCTTAGCTAATGAGACTATATATTTTTCGTTCTGAAATAATCCTCCAAAATTGAAGAAATCATCATAATAGTTACGAACATCGGATTATAGTGAAAGAAACTGATGCCACGAAATCAGTTTTATTATTTCAGCAATAATTTCTCCCAATAGGTGAATCATTATTTTACGAAACAAAGTAGAGTCATATTAATTTAATACTTTTTGTATCAATTAAAAAAAAAATGTTGAAGTTCTTAGCGTAACTTTCATTTTTTTTATAAAAAATCGTTTTTGCAGTTAATTAAGTATGTCTTGCAAAAATAATTTTTGTAAATTAAAAAAAAATATATTATTTGCGGAGAACTGTGTACAATGTATAGAAAATACATACAGACGATGAGTCAAAGAGTTAATATTTCGTTATCCCGGTTCAAGTGCCCCCTCGACGTAGACGCTAAAACCCAAAGAAGACTTCCGAGAACTTTTGCTCAAAATGGATCTATATAGGTATATAACATAAAACGTAAAGCGTTCCGAGAGTCACGTCTTTCGTATCATAATATGCGCCCATCGATAAATTCGACTTGTGGCTTGACCCGACCTCCGTGTATATAAGATTGGACGACGATTCTCGGACTTTCGATTACGAGACGTCTTCGCTACTATACCATAGCTTAGCAATTCAATAAACTTTGGCGTTCTAGTAATCGTCCCCTCTGCGTTCTCACATAACATCCGAAAATCACGAAAAAATTCCTTTAACGAATCCCAAACAGTGTTCTAAATTTTTTTTTATCGCTTTCGTTGAACCAACAAAATCGTTAATTCGTCCATTGGCTGCGTCGGGGTCGTTGTACGACATTATACGCGCATTGAAACAAAAAAATTGTGATTGTATATCCTTCCTCGTTCCTTCCTCTCTACCATCGTGAAAGAAAGTCACACGACAAACTTCATAGTTTCTCGAGTTTATATTCGAAGCCCGAAGCGGATCCGTGTTGAGATACAAGATAACTTGGCACTTTGCCCCCAGCCTCCCCGATAAGAATTGCCTATAAAAGGGAGTCATTCGGTCGCGAGATTCATCAGTCTTTCTCTCGATCTATAACAGTCAAGAGACCTTGAACGGTGTTCGTATTTTCCAATCGTATCAAGATGAAGGGATTTATCTGTATTGCGTTGTTCGCTTTGGTGGCCGTTACCGCCGCTCTTCCCCGCGGATCAGGACAAGCGCAAGCTAATCAAGCGGCACCTGATGCCAGTCAACCCACCCCTCTCGTCGACATCATCACCAACGCTCAGACCAATATCAGCAATCTTGGAAAGCAGATTCAGGAACAATTGAATCTTCCCGATCAAGAGACTGTCGTAAACACCATCAAGGCGCAGAGCACCACCCTCGCCAACAACGTTCAAACTTACATCACCCAAGTCACCGAAGACGTAAGTGAAAATATATTTTTAATTAATTGTAAAAATTCACTTATTAAATTTAATAAATAAAAAAAAATATTAAAATTAAAATTAAACATATCGAAATGTTATTTATTACATTTTATGATTGTGTAAAATCAACTAATTTTTTTTTAAATCGATTTCTTTGCGCAGATCAAGTCTAAGAGCCCCGAATTAGAAAGACTTTGGGGAGACATTAAGGGAAAGCTTAACAAGGTTGTCGAAGATATTAACGCGCAGATCCCGAACGCCTCCGAACAGGCGGCTCAGCTTCAGGCTAAATTCAACGAGGGTGTCAGTGTACTCGTTACAGAGTCCGACAAAGCGGCTAAGGCGATCACCCAAAATTCCTCGAAGGCTCAGGAGGACATTGCTAAATTCACGAAACAGGCTGTCGAGATTGCCGTTCAAGCGACGCAGAACTTGAACACTCAGCTGCAACAAGCCGCGACCGCTGCTAAGGCTGCCTAAGAAAATCGACTACGAAAATAATTTGATTTTATCGACGATGAATTGTACATCATTGAGATGCAAAGAGATCGCATCGAAACACCGACGATAACATTTAAAAAAAATTATAATCGTTGAAACGAAATTCTCTAATAAAAAGAACGAAAAGAAAAGAGGAACACTATATGAAAATGCGAAACAATATATTCAGGAAGCGTTGTAAAAAGTTTCGCAAGTCTTGTGACGCGTTTCGTAAGAAATAACGTCATACGATCGCGAGTAGGAATCAAGTCATCGAAATATCTGTAACGAGCGCAATTTTTAATTTCTCACGTGTATTACATCGCAGGATAATAATAAAGTTCTTATTTAATTCGTAAATTATATTATTTGTATTTTTTTTTTTTTTTCGTTACATAAATCGTCTGAATATCGATATTTATTTGTTTATTGGTAAAGAAAGTTAATTACGACGGAGATAATTGCTATTAGCGAGTATTCAAACTTACATCGTAATTAATGATAAAAAGTAAACAATTTGTTGCAGAGAATTTAAATATCACGATGTTTTGTGTCGTAAGATCGTCACATCGTTTAGTGATAATAAGAATTTTACTCAATGAGAGTCGCTGCATTAATTATTCGCAAACAGTACCATTAGATCTCATGGGACAACAATTGATTAATTCGAAACTCAAGAATTAGGATATAGTGCTGTTAATTATTATTTTATTTCCGGTAAAGTATAGGGATTCGTAGAGAATGCAGTAGAAAACACATAACGAATGAACGTAAAAAAATATTTATTTGCCACGAGTGCAAACGTTTACACACACATATTATACACATATTATCAGTCAAAGTCCTCGAATGATGAGAAATGCGAATCCCTCGAGCAAAGATTCGGTTTGCCAATTCGCAAAGTCGGTCGCGCGGGTTTTATGCAATCCGGAATCGGAAGCCACTGACAAGCGAAGGAGGCGCATTTGACAAGAGCACCCATCGCTTTTGATGCGACGTAACTCAATGGGTTGTAAGGTTGTTGTTGCTGATTTTCGCATCGTGACGATGATGTGAATACCGAACTCGGCGCTGCTGCAGCGTACTATTCAATAAAATTTGATACCGTAGAATCGATTATAATGATTTATAAGTTTTTTTTTTTTTTTTTTTTTTTTTTTTTTTTTTTTAAGAAAATAGTAGAACTTTACCCTGTGATTCAATAGCACGAGACTCAGAGAAAAAAGAAGTATCTTCGTGAACGGCATGACGATCTTTTAATCACCACACTGCCAATATATATGTTACGACTCGAAAAACTTGTAATCGACTGTGCGAAGCTAACACTTGAGAAACTTGACGCTCTCCGCCATCCGGAAATGCGAGAATATCCGTTTTACGTAATTTGTTTGTTGAGAGAAGAAATAAACAGTAAACAATTACTTGTAATCGTTACCTACATATAGGGCAAACTTTCCACGAATGAAAAGACTGCTCAGGGGAATCTCAGTGTAACGAACGGAGTAACATATAGATATTAGTGTTTTCTTCACCGGATGCATCTATTCGCGATTACCGGCAAAAAAATCGGACTTTTTTGTATACTACTCTTTGTTAATGTGTTACTGATAGAAGCGGAGACATTCAATACTGAAATACTCAGATATCATCCAGCGTCCCTACAGGTTAGATATTTATTTATTTTTTTTTTATAATGAAAAATATCGTATAGTTGCAAAAAAAAATATTGCAACATATAATGTGATCGTAAAGTATACGTAAATGTACAATTTTTTTTTATTCCTTTTAAATAATTTTTTATTCCTTTCGTTTTTTCATAGAAAAAAATCTTTTCGATGCATAAAAATTTTTGAAAAATTTCTGTAAATTACGGTAATTACGAATTATAGAACGAATTAGTTTTCTATGATCGTTCATCGAGCGAAATCTTCGATTGCAGGTGAGAAAACGCGACCGGACAATTGACCAACGAACGCGTGAAAATTCAAGGATCGCGAGAAAAACATCGGAAGACATAAAAATTTTGAGACGTCACATAAAACGACTGTTGGCTTTTAATAAAGAATTGCGTGCAGTCGCAGGCGCTCGAATAATTTGAGCTTTAATTTGCGTGGATTAACGTGGACGTTGTGGTAGAAAGTGCGACCGACGAGTCAGCAGGTTGAAACGAAATTGCCAGTCGAGGTCGAGGCGAATTTCTGGCAACAAAATATCGAGGTCAGCATATTTCGTTTTGCATTAAGACAACGTGACGAGAATCAATTTTCTTCGCGACTCAACGACCGGAAGAGCGCGTAGGTGGTGAGTATACAGTACGCTTCGTTGCTTTACGATAGTCGTTCACTATATTTTTTAACAAAATTAAATGTATTTTTATTTGCAGATTAAACAATACGCGGATTGCAACAATAATATAATTTTCTTGCAAAATGGCCTCTTCGTTGCGAATATTACTGATATCCGTATTTATCTTCGCAGTATGTATATTTCGAATATTCTTATTCTTTCGATACAATATTTTATTATTCGTAAAAGTAACAGTAGAATGAATTTTTTGGAAATAAATTTAAAAGAAATACGCAAAATCTATATTTTCTCTGGTAGCTATAGAACATTATTATTTTTTCTTATAAATTCAGCGATATAAAAAGAAATCCATTTTGTTAAATTAATTAATATTTCGCATTAATCACGGAAAAAAAATTAAACACCCTTCGGGTCTTCGATAATTCGATTTGATACGAAAACTAATTATAAACAATTGCAAACACAATTTTTACAACTATTATTATTCTCTTTATTGTTTCAGATCGCATCATCAATGCCATCGGAAGAATTTACGAAGAATCATAAAGAGGTTTTAGAAAAATTATCTGCTATTCTCGCGGCATCTCCGACACCCGCGAAATCAAAGTCTGTATTAGCAAAGGAGGAAACGCCGCTCGAGAGAACGGAGAGGATAAATCGAAATTTTGAGAAAATGATACAATTCGTCAACGTACTCGGACAGGTCGATAGCTTTATCACCGACAGAGCGAGAAACGTCGTGAAAAAGTTACACGCCGTATACGACGTTGACGACAGTGATAACACGAGACGGAGTCGTTCGAACTAATGAATATTGTATTTAAAAAAAATGTTCACGCAAAAAATAATCACATTTATCGCAAAGTCGATAAGAAAATTTCGTAGAAGAAATTATTCATACGTAGACGAGTCCCTTCGCGGGACTTATATGTTTTTATACGCGAATTTACTTCAAACGATTTAATATCTATTTTTAAATGATAAATATGTATATAAATACTCGTAAAAATTGGTTCTATAAAGAATAAATAATTATCGAAAAAATACGATCGATCTGTTAGAAATTTTGGTTAATTCCTCATAAAAGTTTCTCTGCGTAACGAATAAACGAATAAATATTTATCGAAAAATACGATCGATCTGTTAGAAATTTTGGTTAATTCCTCATAAAAGTTTCTCTGCGTAACGAATAAACAAATAACGACTAAATAATTATCGAAAAAATACGATCGATCTGTTAGAAATTTTGGTTAATTCCTCGTAAAAGTTTCTCTGCGTAACGAATAAACGAATAAATATTTATCGAAAAATACGATCGATCTGTTAGAAATTTTGGTTAATTCCTCATAAAAGTTTCTCCGCGTAACGAATAAACGAATAACGAATAAATAATTATCGAAAAATACGATCGATCTGTTACAAATTTTGCTTAATTCCTCATAAAAGTTTCTTTGCTATAATAATTCTATATAATTTGCCGAGGATTTCACTAAATTTAGTATCGCGATCTATAATTGTTGTTTTATCTTTCCGACATCTATATCACGGAAAATCGTCGTTAAATGTAATGCAAATGGCGAGTCTTGTAACTGCTTTTCTAACTCTGCCTAATCGAGTGCTCTAAGTTAACTGAACGCTTGGTACATACTGCAAAGGTTCTCGGAGGACGGATAATCCATAAGCCCATCAGATCCGGGAAATTCGCGTCCTGAGAATTATAGGATTTATGGAAAAGCCTTCACGTTTTTACCCCACTTTCTGGTCTAAATACCCTTTTGGATTGAGTATATATAGTCGGGAAAAACTACCGAAGGCATCAGTCGCCCTTCGTTCTTCCGCTTCGAAGGCATAGAGTTCCAGCAGAATTTTGAACTTTAGTTCAGAGAGATTCTCTTCGATTCTCATTTTGCAATCGCGTCGAAGAGAAATTTATCAACGATCGCAGTAACATGGGAAACTTGAAGAAATGGTTGTGCTTTGCATTACTACCAATTGTAATTGCACAAGATTATTGCTCGGTGTGCAGCGATCATACGATGTGCAGATTTAAGGTGAGAAATCGATAAAATACACATTTTTCATTAAATCTTTTTATGATTCTTTTTATAAAGATAAAATTTGACTATTAATCATTTTTATTCTGTGTTTTTATCAGGGGAAAGGTGCGGCATGCGGCGGAAACAGCCAGAGCGGCGTATCTACGGCCGAAGCTAAACAAATCGTCGATTTGCACAACGGATATCGCGCGCAAATTGCGAACGGCCAGGAAACTCGTGGAAAACCGGGACCTCAGCCTCCCGCAGCGAATATGCAAGCGCTGGTTTGGGATGATAAATTAGCCGAAGTGGCGCAACGATGGGCCGATCAATGCACCTTTCAACATGATTCGTGTCGAAATGATCGTAAGTTTACAACATTTTTTTTATTATTATTTCATTACGAATTGCAACTTCATTTTCAAAAATCCAAAATCGTTTTTTCGAATCGATTTTCCATTTTTTTTATCCGATAAAAATCGATTTATCGAATTGATTTTCAATTTTCGATTTTTTTAAATTCGTGTTGTTATTATTTCGTCAAATATCTCATGGACTTCAATCGTTGAAAAATTTCTCTTCGACGCGATTGCAAGATGATTGATCATTAATTTTTTTAATTTTTTTTATTGTATCAATTACTATTATATTCACACGAAAAATTGGAAAAAGTATAATTTTAATTTTGCATCGAATTTTAATTAATTACGTACCGACTAAAAAATATAACAAATAAAAAATGTTGCCTTGTGAGTCATCTTTTTTTTTACTTCGGAGAAATTTAATTCATTGTTTTATTTTTATTTTTTAGCGCGATTCCCAGTTGGACAGAACATCTACTGGAGTTCGGGTTTCTCTACGGTCAACTGGACCCGCGCCGTTGGCTCGTGGTACAACGAAGTCAAAGACTTTGATGGACAGAGCGTAAACAACTTTCGTCTGAATCATAACACGGGACATTACACTCAATTGACATGGGCAACGACGACTCTCGTCGGTTGCGCGCGAACCACGTACGGTGGAGCTTACAGGGTGCAAGGATATCGTCCCCGAGAATTCGTTCTCTCGGCTTCTCCTTCAAAGTCGGAAACGAGCAGCGAGAGAAAAATTAATCAAAGAGTCAAGAAACAATCAGATCCCGGATTCTTCGGAGGTGCAACTTTCGACCCGTCGGGTGCACAGGGCGCTATCACTAGTTCTTCCGGAGGGGTAAAAATTCATTTTTATTCTATTATAGTTATGCGTTCATCCAAAGACTCATCGAAATTTCTTTCACCCGCTCTGCCAAAGTGAAAGAAAAAAAAAAAAAAAAAGCTATACGTTTCCCGGTACTTTCTAATTTCGAGAGTATAATTATAGAATCGTAAAAAAAAAATAACCATAAAAAAAATTAATAATAAAATTGTATCCTCAGCGTAAAAAATAATGGTAAAATCACCAATCATCGTACGTTAATTGGAAATTGCAGTAACCTGATTTGGAAATTTATAACAAAATTTTCTTAAAATAAAAAAAAAAGCGAAATTAACATTAAAATTACCAAATTCTTCGTTATATTACGAAAATTTGTTTAAAATGTGTTTAAAAGCTTTTAATATTGGTAGTGGAAGTTATTTTTTTCAGTGTCGGTAAGTTGGTGAACTTTTTAATAACATTTTTTAAATATATTTTTTAGGCTTCGGGATCTAATCAGCCATCGAGACCAACAGCAGCTAATCAACCATCGAGACCGCCAATGGGAAATTTCCCCGATATTGGAAACGATGATATCAATGCTGGAAACGCTCCGAACCGTCCGAATTTCCCGATCTTCGGCAATAGACCGAATTATCCGGGCGCTGGTTATCGACCGACTTACCCGAGTTACCCGAATTACCCATTCTTTTCGCAATATTTCGACCAATCTAGTGGCAATGGATACTACTATCCGGAATCGAATGGATATTACTCGGGAGGATACTATCAGCAAGCCGGTGCGCAATATCCCATCTACATACCCGCTGGTAATTATTTTTCGATCATTTTAATTAATTCTCGAAAAAAAAAAAAAAAAAGTGCGAAACTTAAAAAATTACGATCCATTAAAATTTTCATACATAATTCGATTAGTTTTTTGCAACTTTACGAAAAAATCTGTTTCAATCCCGTAGTACTTTGTATGAAAAAATAATGATAATGATAATTCGTATCGATCGGCAAAAATATTGAAGATCGTAGGCAAATTTTTCTCGAAGATGATAATATATAAATGGGAGATAAAATTTATACGTTTACTAAATTTGTTTTTCGTTTTTTAAATTTACAGATTACGCGCAATACTTTACTGGTTACGCGGGATCTACAGGATTCCCGAATACACCGGAAGGTTTAGGTTTCTTCGACGGTGATGCGGAGGAAGGATTGCCCTCGCGGCCTATTGAGACGAAACCTGTGCAGTTGCACTTACCTACTTACAGCGAATGGAAAAAGGAGCAAATCAATGGAAAGCCATCGATGGACACGGAACAGAAGGAACCGATATCTTCGCACGAGTGGTCGGGCAACGAATGGGTTCCAACTAACTACAATTTCGTCGGGAGAGATCAGATACTAATTTGCAACTATGGACCCGCTGGCAACTACATGGGTGAACCTCTATACATTGAAGGCAAAGCATGTTCGAGTTGTCCTCGCGGTACGACTTGTCAAAACGGTCTTTGTGTGGCCAGTTGAATACTGTCGCAAGTTAATCAAATGTTGTGATAAATGAAAGCGTTTAGATAACGAATACTCGTATCGAGTGTACGTTCATCGAAAGGGTGCAGTGTAGACGTCCATCGAAACAATATCGATGTATATATGTAATTCGATATTAGTCAATTCGCATTTTATTTGTATAGCTATTTTGTTTATACTCGATAAATAATAAATTATGTTAAAATGCATTAATTTCGTTTCTGTTTCATTACCACTTACGAACAATAGAAAATAAATTTGCAAAACATAATATTTTTCGTGAAATTTGAACTTTCGATTTGCGCGATTTAATTAATGTGTGGAAATGAAGTTTCCTTCGATTTTTTGCATGAACGGAAACTTTATTCAGAGACGATTATGATTACTTATTATGATTATTATATGTTTGCGAAAGCAGTGTGTTTCGTCGGGACGAGAAAATAACTTTTTTGTCTGAATTACAAATTAATTCGCGCACAGACTTGGGATTGGTATACTCGGAACAAAAACATCGACATCTTTCTACTGACGCATTTTTCTAATTTTTTGCGTGACAATGCACTTCGCCAGTTTGTTATTGTTCGATAAAATAATCATCACAAAAGGTAGAAAAAATGTTTAGGAAAAAAAAACGTGCGTCACTTACTTTGAACTTTTCTTGTGTATCAATAACTTGAGTTCGCGATGCTAGAAAAAAGTAGCTGCAAATCTTGAAATCTTTCGCCGATACGAACAATTTGCATCCAAGCGATCGAACGCGAATTTTTCTCTCCCGCGACAGTGCCATAACCTCGTCTTTTCATTGGTTGGCACATCCGTTCATGTGTTTACTACTAGCACACAGAGCGCGAAGGTTTCCCTCGCTCTATTCACAGCCAAGAGCCGTGCATCGGCCTCAACTTTCATCATTCAATTAGTTCAATTATCAGCAATAAAAATGAGTCGCGAAGCGTCGCGTGGCTCTAACAACAAAAACATCCGCAAGGATTTAACTTGCGATGACAAACTTGAAACTCGGCCAATAAAATTTTCAGGATTTTAATGACGAAAAAACGAAATAATAAGATTGAGGGAGGGAGCTTTTCGCTCTCGACTTTCTCGTCTATGCGTTTGGGTTCGAGAGAAAAACACGTACACAGGAGTGAACGCGACTCTCTGACACAAAACTCTCTCGCTCTCTGTTCTCTGTTTCTCCGGCCGACCGTTGGTTCGCGTCGATGATTGGTGGTTTACCAGGTGGCGAACGGATCGGACAGTCACCGGGATCGGGCCGATCGGGCGACTTGTGCTTTGAGTTTTACCTCCTCCCCGTTCACCACATGTTGATTAATCGAACGAATTTTCGTCAACACAACCGAGGGAATCGGCGTACGTTATTTTAACGTTACGCGCGTACGAAAACGTCCGTGTACCCCGATAAGCGTGGAAACAGCACAACGAGGTTTTCCCGTGAGTGAAGGGTAGAGTGTTGGGGCCCCCCTCCCTCAACGTTACGTCACACGACACGAAGTTCTCGTGTACGTGAGGAGAGTCCGTACGACTCTCGGTCCGTGTTGCGTCCAATCTCACGGCTACCCCGAGTAACTTCGCGAACATTTTTATTTTTTCGATCGATAAAAATCGTCGTCGCGTCGTTACGATCGTTATATCGTTTGTCGTTTATACGGCTTAACAATCTATCGTGGCCAAGTGTGTGTTTTTTTAACGAAACTCTCGTTGGCCCTTGGCAGCATAACCTAAAAGGGCTGGTTGATGTTGCAAATTTTTTCTCACGAGTTAGAACGGCCCCCTTGTCAATCTCCAGCGTACAACTTCTCGCATCAAATTGCTCGTTATATATACCCGTAATCACGCACCCGCAAGATTCAAATTACTTTGCACATCGACGAGATTCTAACTGTACTCGGGTTTTTTTTTGTTTGTTTGCTCGCGTAAAATATCAATCGGGCGTCAGAGCGTTGTTTAGTTGAGAAAAAAAAAGCGAAAAAAAAACTTAGCGAATTTACCAAGTAGTGTTGTGTGTGTATATATACATATTATATTTGAAGATTATTTGTAGTTTTTTTTTTCTGCGACAAGGAGTTACCGGTAAATTAGTCAAAATTCCGGTCCCCACTAAGAAACGAGAAGGCCAGAGACAAGGCGATAAATATCCGCGAACCGGCGAAGAAACGTCGTCGACTAGCAGGATGAATAGCAAGAGGAAGAATCGTTCTAATCTCACGAGGTAAGCTTCTAACTTTATTTACAATCGTTCGTCAAAATATTGCAAAATTCGATACGTTGAATGCTTTAGTATTAGAATAAATGTAACTCTAAATTTTCATGTATCCAACGCCATAAACAGAGAGCGCAAAAAATTTCACTTAAAAATTCAGCATTTCAGTTTTACGCAGCGTATCGCAACTTTTCTATCCTTGTCTACAAGTATACATATACATGGGATTGGTAAACAAAAATAACAGAAATTCACTATTAGAAAATAAAATATCAGAAAAAAAAAATTGTTTTTGTCGATCCTTACTTTGTGGAGTATAACGCAATAATAATAATAATATCAGCAGCTGAATCTATATGGCTAAAGATGATTCAGTGGTTCAAAGATTTAACTGTTATTTCCTTTTTTCTTTCTCTCTTGAGGCCTTTAAAAAGATGGCTATCACAGTTGTACTGAGATATGAGTAGACTACAAGATTATACAGGAAAGAAATGTTAAGTTACTCAGCAAAAAAATTAATTATTTAATTCAATTTCGAGTATTTTCTAATTCTTTGTAACTCATTGGTCAGAGTTCGAGATTTTGGATTTATAATAAACTGATTTCAAAAGGAGAAATCCCTCGAAGAAATAACCAATTTTACGATTTTTTAAGGAATTTTATGAATTTTACAAATTTTTTATTTTTTCAGATCCCCGCGGGCTCGGGGTCCCCAAGAAAGATGCGTCGTCGCGGAAGGGGTTTATAACAACGCTCACTTTATGCATGCCATCACGAGTCATGTAGGCAATGTAGTTCAGGTAACATTACAAATGATTCCACAAATTCAGTTTTTATCCCCAAATCAATAATCGCCCGGTTACTAATTTTTTTTTTTTTTTCAGATTCAAACTCAGAATGGTTCGTTGTATGAGGGAATATTCAGAACTTTCTCCAGCCAATTCGACGTAGTATTGGAAATGGCGCATCGCGTGGACGGCACTGGAAAGATAACTGTCGAGAGTGTTGTAGAGAAACTCATATTCAAGCCACAAGACATAATAACAATGTTGGCAAAGGACGTAGATTTGGATTACGCGATAAAGGACACTTTCCAAACGGACACGGCGATCAGCAAGTTCAACGGTCTCGTCGGCGAGAAACAACTCGAGCCGTGGGTCGATTCCATTGCTATGAACGGCGATGAACTTACTCTCGATGGAGCATCCGTGAGTTTCTAATTACTCAACATTTTTTGTTACGAAAAAACATAATTTGGCGTCTTCTCGCCAAATTCCCTAAATTCGCCAAAAAAGAGCGAAGCGCTCTTATTTCATAAAATTAAACTCACTAATTTATTAAATTGAAAATACTTGTTGAATATGTGTGATATAATAATATTTTTGTTTAAAAAAAAAAAAAAAAAAAAAAAAAAAAAAAACAGAACGGTTGGGATGTAATCGAAATGTTTCGTACAAACGAACAAATGTTCGGCGTTACGTCGACGTTTGATCCTCAACTCGGTGATTACACGCTACAGCTACAGCGCAAGGACACCAAGGATTACAAAGATCAGGAACAAAAAGCGGCGGAGATTGCGAGTGAGATAGAATCTCAACCGAATCACAAAGCCCGATTGGAACTCGAGAACGGCGACGAGGAAGAGAGATTCGCTGCTGTGGTAATTATACCTCATCGAATGATGATGCTTCATTCTTCTGTAAACACGCAAATGAATGGACACTTTCATGAACGAGTGCCAACATTCGATAAAATATTCCCTGTACGAGTTTTTTTTTTTTTTTTTTCATTCATAATGAAAATAAGATCGATCTAAACGTCTATCATAACTCGGCTACACCGTTACCGAGACACAAGAAAAAAATTACTAAGCTTTTGATAGACATTGCATCAAAGAAATAAATTATCTTTAGACTTTATACATCAACGATTTAACGCCATAAAGTCATATAGATCCGCATAGGAAAGTTTAGTTTCTTTTTATGTACGGCTATCGTTATAATTAATTACTCGTTTCTTATCTGTCGATTTATTCGGCGATTAGAAATTTAAAAAAAAACGAAACTTGTGAAGATCACGAAATAAAATTGATTTTTATTTTTGATCCTCAAAGGTCAGACCCCACGAGGGGAAATATCTGCCACCGGCTAAGAGAAAAGATACGAATGTAGGAAAATTGACGCGTTCAACGCCGCCACCACCATCGCCTGGTCCGGCGACTGGTAAAAATGTTTTCAATCAACCGCCACCGCCGGTGAACGTCAATCCCCAGACGAGTAACATTCCAGTCGGTGGTCCGCCGGTTCATCCACCGGTTCAACATCCTGGCACTCTTGGCATGGGAATGCCACCGAGCGGTGTCGTTGTCGCCTACAACACGCCGCCCCCTTTTGTGCCGCCGCCCACGACGCAGCCTCCTCCAGGTGCAGCTATCCCAGGTGAGTCTTTATATCTCCTTCGTTTCTGCGACTCCTTACCGTTACCATACCATACTACATGATTTTTTTCTCGAGAAACTATAATCAATATGGAAAAATGTTAATCCTATTAGCAAAATTACATTAGTAATTTTCGGAATACCAATTATATTGTTTTTATCTAAATTTTTCCAGTAATGCCGCAAGTTCAGCCGCAAGGTCAGCCGATAGCAGGTGCGATACCTCAAGTGGCCTTTGTTCCACAGCAGCAACAATCTCAGCAGCAGCCACCGCCGCCGAACAAATTAAATTTGGAAAAACGGGAACGTCCCGGGAGGCAACAAGTTTATCAGGCGGACAAAGCTCCTCCCGCGCCATTTCCGCAGGCAAACGTTGCCGCGTCGCATCAACAGCAACAGCCACATACGCCGCATCCACCGCTACAACAACAGACCTCCGTCGAGGGACAGCGATGCGAAATTTTGACGCCGAAACCCGAACACAGAAAGATTCCGGCGCCAAGAGGCCGAGACGATCAACACTCGGAGTTAAGACAGTTCTCGTCGGACTTCAAATTGACCGAAACACCGACTGTTCAAGATTCGGTTCCTCATTCTCGCAAACAGCAACAGCAACAACAGCAGCAACAACAACAACAACAGCAACAACAGCAACAACAACAGCAACAGCAACAACAGCAGCAACAACAACAACAGCAACAACAGCAACAACAGCCACAACAACATCATCAAGAGTCTCAACCACCACCGCAAATACCGCAGCCTCACCACCAACAGGTTCATCAGCACCCATCGCCGCCGCAACAGCAACAGCAACAGCAACAGCATCAAACACCGCATCAGCAACAGCATCAACCGGTTCAGGAGGAAGCGCCG
This sequence comes from Cryptus armator, assembly GCA_963971235.1. Lineage (NCBI taxonomy): Eukaryota > Metazoa > Arthropoda > Insecta > Hymenoptera > Ichneumonidae > Cryptus > Cryptus armator. The sequence goes on along the minus strand of OZ020239.1, from coordinate 9,652,723 downwards.
GTAACGAGTAAACCTCCGCCGGGTCCTGTACCACTGAGAACTTCGACACCGCCGCAACAGATACAACAACAGCAAACGACACCGCCGATGCAACAAACACCGGTCGAACCGGCCGTTGAGAAAATCACCACTGCCTTCAAG
>OZ020239.1:5407582-5447582 GCA_963971235.1 Cryptus armator | reverse complement strand
GTAATAACACAGCACAATTATTCCAGTAGTAATTCCAATAGTGCCGAATTAGTCGAAAAAAAAAAAAAAAACTTTCGAAGTCACTAGATTGCATCCGTAGAGTGTCAAGTACCATTATTTACAGAGGAGAAACAAAATCGTAACGAGACAATGGTGGATAATCAGGAAAAAGATTGGGACGAAACGTGCGACGAGAAGACAAAAGTACGTTCGACACAGACGGGAAAGGACGATAGAACGTCATTGATAAAATCACTGAGACCGTACAAAATAACGAAAAGAATGATAACCGGCGAGAAGAGAAAGGTATGCCGTGCGAGCAGCGGCACGTCGAGTAACGTTGGCGTTGGCGCGGATGGAAATCGTCTTCCCCAAGAAACTCATCGCGCCACCTCGTAGCCCACAATTATACCGCGCTACAGTTTTTTGGTATCTAGACTTAGTGACGACACCGTTGAGATCGTTGTAGTCGAGGAGATATAAAAATTCGATCGTAAAAAAACAAAAGCTATCGATGAATGTTCGTAGTCATTCTATATTTACCGTGTATCGTGTCTGTAAAGTACACTTTAGAAAATGTTAGTTATTATTATTATGATTTTTTTTTTTTTTTTTTTTTTTTTTTTTTTTCGATAGTGAAATATTGATAGAGAACGATTATTGCGGATAAAAGTTTTAGCGATGCATGCCTCACGAGTCAGAGTCGTGAAAACCCCGTAGAGAACGCACAACCCATGGTACTTACGGTTTAGTACACGAGATCGTTCGGCGTCGCGTTAGCGAACCCGACCTCACTGTTACCTATTGTTTATAGCCGAATAAAATCACTTTAATTCGTCGTCGTTGTAGTCGAACGTTTTTTTATGTATTTCGCGCGATTTTGCGCGCGTATATCGATTAGTTTCGTGTGCTATACATAGTTAGTTATATATACAACGGTAAACGAGCGTAAAATTAAAAGAGGTTATTATCGACAAAAGATAAATAAATAAAAATCGAGGGATTGCTTAGAGGATTGAGAAAGATTTTCGCGTGAATATGAAAACGGACTAGAGATAAGGAGTGCCGTTGTGATACGTATATGTATGCAATACTATACTATTATTAGGAAGATGCATACGGGCTTTAGTGAGATAATATCGATCGGTACAACGGTTTTCATGCGGTCAGCTATACAATAATAATAAAACACAAATACACAAACGCGGACAGGCGGACATGTAATTATTATTATCGCGCTATAAACTATTTTAATTTCGATGTTTCAATAAACTTTCGAGAGTTTAATGAACATAATATATTGCCTAACATAATGTGCCTTGTGCATCAAGCATTTCATCTCGCGTTGTACGCAATAAATCGAAAAAAAACAAAAAAAAACGAAAAAAAAATCTTCAGATATATTGTATAACTATACGAACTGCTTGTGCTCAACAAATGAATGAAAAAAAATGACAAAAATCGCAAGCCGGCTATACCGAATCGTCAAGTTAAAAAAAAAAAAAAAAAAAAATGAGCGAATTTGCATTTCTGTGATACAGAGTCGCGCCTCCTTATCTCTAGATGCTTTTGCCTGAATACATTAAATCTGTCGCACAATTTTAATCGCGCGATAAGAGGAAAATGCGTTTGATTTGAAATCTTTCGGGCGTTAAATTTCGCGGTAATTCACACACGTAGCTTCGACGCGTACGATATAGTTAAGTATATCGTTATATTATAATAACTTCACGATCGATCGAAACTTTCATGAAAGTCCGACGGCATAATCACCTATATAGTTGTAATCTTACGATAAGTTACGGATACTTACACCAATGTTATTCGAGCCTAAAAAAAAAAAAAAAAAAAAACAAACAAAATCTGATACGCAACTTGGCAATCGTCAACGATCCGACGCAAAAATGATTATAAAAAAAAAAAAAAAAACAAGAAAAAATCTGACCATCTCGCCGACTCGTGACTGAATAACGTAACGTACAACTGCAGCTATGCGCGATCCGTCAATATTTTTACAACAAAATAAATAAACATAAAAAAACAAAAACAAACAAAATCGATCGAAATTGCAATGAGAACAATCTTTACATCTCTCGGAGTAAATTCGAATTGAAATACGGCGAGAATCGCTAAATATATAATCGCGAATCTTCGTGGACACTGTAACATGAATTGTTTATTAATGTACGCTACTTTGGTAAAAAAAAAAAAAAAAAAAAAAAAAAAAAAAAAATGAAAAAAGAATAAATGTGCTTGCGAAGTTAGATCACCGACACGCACGACCCGCAATCTTCTTTCTCTATGTGAACTCGGCTGGGTAAGTGTAGCCTGAACGTTATTACATAGTTACCTGTTAAATATCGTTTAGTCAAATCGTCTATTTAGAGAAAAAAAAAAAAGAAAAAAAAAAAACCCACCTGTGTATATAGAAAAATGACAAAATATATATATATCGAATGGTATATACCAATGACATATAATTAATTGTTTTCGTTGATTTCCGGACCTGCGAATTGTTTTTACGTATACATTTATAGTATATTATATAACAATAATAATATATACTTGATAATGGTAATAATGAATGAAAAAAAAAAAAAAAATGATGAAATTTTATTTCGTTAAATAAAATTGTATATTGAGTTATACACAGAATTCTAGAGTTTTCTTGACGAAAGAACATTCGAGATTTTGAAATCGGTATTCTATACATTGCACAGACCCCTTTGTGACATCGAAAATTCTCGAATACATTGTATTCAAATTAATTGTTTCGCTTTGAGTACCTTTCGTACTATTTTAAGAACCATTAAAATTGGTACACAGTTGTGGCGCATACTTTTGTGTATTCGTCGAGAGTTAATAAATTCGCCGTTATATAAGTATTCCTGGTATAAAGGGTGTTTTCGAAAAATCATTGTTTTGCTTCTTTCGTTTTCCTTGTCATTATTTGAGGAGCCTACCGAAGCTGAAGACCGATTGACGCTATTCGAGAACCTTTATCAAGAGTTGCGGTAGCGTCTCGATGCTAAGTACGAAAAAACCAAAAATAGATTCTATACTTGAATTTCGCTTTATCTCGAGCAAAATAAAAATAAAAAAATAAAAAAAGTAATTTTTTTTTTTTTTTTTAATATAAAAAAAAACAACGATTATGCAACACATCGGAATCGATAATTTTATTCAATACACATTTTCGGATATCCGATAATAAATTCACGAGTATTTGGCTTACAGGAAACAATTGACGAATCGATATAATTCCATTGACCTTCGATTATCGTTGAATTGAAAACACCTTTTTAATTTTTTTTTATCATTTTCACGAAGATTAAGAAAAAATATCGACTCATTAATCGTCATAGAGTTTTACTTGGTAAAATAATATGTGTCTTCGTTGCTGTCCTTTTTGACGCGATGAATCGCCGACGTTTTCGGTCCCTCGTCGTCGTACAGTAATTTCCTCTCAACCTTGTTCGCCAGTTCGGGATTATTCATCAACAATTGAATGAACCAGTTAATGGGAAACCTGCGAGAAATAAAATGGTTGCTCGGCGATTTTCGTGATTTTTATTTTTATAAAATAAATTTAATTCATTTATATTTTATCTTTTAAATATTTTTTTTTTTATCGAAGAATACAAATAAATGTTAATTCTCCGTGGACACCGTTGATTTTTAACGTGACGCGAAAAGGCTCTGTCGATAATGAAAACTGTAACAAATGCCATTGCGAAATCGTAGATATTTGCGGAAAAATAAAATTACAATTCCCTGCAACGATCTATTGCGCATGTAAACGCAATGGTGTTATTTCTTAAGTATTTGTGGTTTTGCAATCGCATTAATTACAGTTTGCGTTACCAATTGGGCGCGGCGTGGATACGCGAGCCGTTTTTTTTTATCACCGTAAGGGACGATCATTATCTGAGCGCTTCGAATTTTTCCGAGAATTTTTTTATCGGCTTCCGGTTGTTCTCGGAAAAAAATGAATTATTAATAATAGGGTTCTGTATTCCGAGTCCTAAATCCAAAAATTCATTTTCGAGTCACAAATGGCGGACGTCGCGCGTGGGCGATGAACGACCCGAGTTGCCCGCGTGGTCGTTCGTTTTTTCACTGATGAACCAAAGCGCTTGACACAAGGTGAGTGTTCCGGAGGGTTATTATTTGATGATTGATATGTTTTAAGTGCTTTTCGCGTCATTTTAACTAATGTATGTAATAAAGAAGGATTTACGTAATTACATAGATTCGACGAAAACCTATTTAAATAGCTCTTTATACGATTCTTGTTCATAGACAAAGGATCAACAGACTGAATTGTTGACAAAAGGTCGACGAGAAGAAGAGACTATAAACCTATAAACCTATAAACACTGTTTTCGAAATTTCTTATAATTTATACAAATTATTCATAATTATCATTATTTTATCCTTTTTTTCAATTTTCTTCTATTATCTGTTTTTTTTTTAAATCGTAATTTTCCATCATTGGCATTAACGGTATTTAAATTCTCAAATACTTTCACTTTTTGTAACCAAAGCGACGAGGATATTTTTTTTTTCTCTAAGAAGTACGTATCCTTAATTTTTTGGAAAAAGTTTTTTTTTATTGCAAAATATTTAAAAAATGTATAAAATTTTTATTACGCGAACGTTTCTTGTTTTTCAAAATTTTTATTTTCCGACGCGTAAAATGCACCAACGCAAGAATTAGACTCGTATAATGATCGATGTTTTTCGGTCTTCGAAAGTACGCGTGAATTTTGTCAAATGTTTTTTTCTTTTTGACATCGTAATCATTAAAAATATATATATTTTTTTGAGAACTCACCTTTGCGAGTCATCTTTAACCGGCAGTAGTATCATCGATTCGCGTCCGTATAGATTCGAGGGCTGTATGTCGCTCGAGCGTTTACCGAAGCCGATCGCCGTGTAGAGCGAATGTGGCTTCTTAAATGCACGAATTTCTCGAAGTTTCGGACGTGGTTTAGAGATAAAAGTGTAATCGTGATTGTTCTTGGCACCTTCCGTGGCCAAGACAAGTACAATCATAGCTATGAGTACTCCGAAGCGTACAATGACCTGAAATGAATTCAACTCTCGTCATGGCATGTAAACGACGTCGGAGCGTCAGTGTCACATCGTGACAACGGCAGACAAAGCAGAATTGCATAGCGTACGGCACGTTTGTTCGGAGAATTCTATTTAACACCGTTATTCAACGAAGGAGTTTAGCAACGTTTGTGACACAAGTAAGTACAGCGATATCCGGACCCTTTTGCTTTGGAATATCGTTGGCGGAATGTTATGTCCCATGTATTGATACCATTCATCGATCAAATGCATTAATGCAAACTAAACGATTAAATTTTCGTAAAAAGTATCGATGTAAAGTAAAGTATTAAATACCACGAAAAAAGTATTATTGTAAAGGAATGTTTTAAATACCGGAAAAGTATTGATATAAAATAAAGTATTGAATACCACGAAAAAATATTGGAGTCATTGTAATGGACGACGTGCTTCCTAATCGTTTTAAAATCTCGTAAAAATATTACTGTTAAAAAATATATCGCGATTCATATGAAAAAAGCGCATCTAGTCGTTTCCAGTTTACGAGAAATTTTGATTTTTCGACGATAAAAATTAATCATTAACAACAACCAATTGAATGATTCGAAGTTAATTATGAATTTTTTGATAAAATTTATTGGAAGTGAATTTACATTGCTGTGCAAAGTTAGAAGGAACGCAAATCGAAAAATTAATCAGAAAATTTCAAAAAATTACGATTTCTGTACCTTTCACAGTAAATACGTTTCTGAGTTAAAAAAAAAAAAACCAATAACGGAGTTAACTCTGTTAAATGCATAACTCGCGTTATATGCCTGCGGACGGCGACATATGTCCGTCAATTATCGGTTTTCTCGTGAAACGAACTTCGCGACGACGCGCAAAAATCGGGAAGGGATGCGTGAAAAGTTTACTTTCAACTTTCATTGTGTTTATTTTGTTTTTTCTTTTAATTTCAAATTTATCGGTTGAGCGTTAAAAAAAATTCGTTCGATAGCTATTTGCTATAAATTAAACGGAAAATATAAGATCGATATTAATTGATCCGAATAGTAGAATTAATAATTGATATATATCGACAGATGAAATTTAAAAGCTGTAAAGAATTTTCTGAAAATTCAATACCGATCGTTGTAACGGATTAAAACGGAGTTTTACGGAGGATTTAAAAAGAAATTCAAAGCAAATATCAAATATTTATCATTTTCGGCACATAGACGTAAAAAAAAAAAATTCAATTTTAGACTTCCGCCGCGTAAACGCGCAAACGAATTCGTTCAGAATTTTTTAAATTTCTAAACACGACAATCCGATTCGTAAAATCTTCAACACTCCGACACTGAAAACTCAATTTTTTTTGTTTGAAAATTATAATTTGAAAATTATCTCTCGGAGGCAAAAAAAAAGAAAATATTGCCTCCAATAACTAAAATCCTTAAAAAAAAAAAAAAAAATGTAAATCTTACACCAATCGGTATCATATTTATCCACGATATTCAAAGTTTCGCTTGTGACAACCCGACAACGATTCGACAAACTGCGTGTGATTACAACTACCGACTAAACTGTTTCGGGGGTTGAAAAAGCGGGTATCGTGCGACACACCTCCAGTTAATTAAGCGGAGCGGTTGACACTTAATGGCAACGGCATCCGCACGAATTAATATAACGAAAAATACACACCCAGTTCAGTTCCAACTTGTATACAATATGCTACACGATAAAATAAAAAGTAATATTAAAAAAAAAAAAAAAAAAAGAAAAAAAAAAAAAAAAAAATTAATTACACTCGTCGTTACTCACCCTCGTGGAGCACGAATTCCTTTTACACGTCTTCATAGCAACAATCGTTATCGCACCGTGAAGAAACAAAAGTATTTTTCCTCTCGGATTTTAAATGCAAAAAGATAATTTCCAAAGAGAAACAACAGCAGTCGCAACAGAAGTAAATCGTAAAGTTGCAAATCTACTAATCGTCGACCGGTCCGAAATCGGTTCTCGGTAAATATCGAAGTCGTCCTGAGTTATCCGGTTACTTTTAGTCGGCCGAATCTCAACTTGTCAACTGAGGTGGCAGATGCGATCGGCGTCCCTTTTTGTACGTAAAAGCCGAAGCCGCGCGTTGCGCATTTGCCGCCGCGTAGCCGCCGTCGTTGCGTACGAAATTTCGCTTCGATATACAGTATATACACGTAGAAACTCGGGGAGAGAGTACCCCATAGTACCGACCAACTCCCGGGTCCCTTAATGCCCCCGTGTGGTATATATCGTCGAAGCGAAGCAAGCGAACGGTAGTCGACGCGGCATTCGCGGCACTCCGTTTACTCCCGTGCGGAAGCCTTCCCATGCGCGACACTCTACTTATCGCTAATTGAAAGTGACCGTGTAGTCGGGGATGCGCCTTCGGCACTTGGGAGAAGCGAACGCACGCTACTATCTACCTATGTACCTTCCTCTCTGCGAGGCAAATACTTGCTATATAATTCGACTAGTTGCTCAACCCCCGCATAACTATCTTCGCATTATCGTTTGCTCTTTAAATAAATATTAAAAAAAAAAAGCGGACGAATAACCCTCATGTAGGCGCGACTAATTTCGCTTATCGTTTATTGCCACGCAGGGCAGTTTTACGAATCATTAACAAAATGTTGAAAACACAAAAAAAGTATCTATAATATAATGTATAACGTGTTTTTAACACCGTGTGACTAATCGCAGCTAATTTGTTTTTTTTTTTTTTTTTTTTTTTTTTTTTTTTTTTAGATATGATATTTATATATTATATATGTTAATTTAATATAAATTACTTTGCTATCTTCTTGTACTGATCCAATACTATTACGGGAATGTTCTCAAGTATAACAGACTTCGATAGGCCGGAATATTTCGCTAATAGTTGAAGATAGTGTAGCGCCGTTACTCCTTCGAATTCCCACTCGCTGCTGATTTTTCCACTGGAAAAAAAGATATATATGTTTTTGGAAAATTTAATTTTTTTTTTTTTCGTGGATATTGATGTTTTGATTTTTACATACCTATCGGCGACGACGAAGGACATTGTATATTTGCAAACGTGAGACACGTAACTGTCGAAGACGGACGGCGAAAATTGACGCAATAACGTTTGCAGTCCTATTGTAAAGATCACCGCGTCCACGGGATCTTGAGACTTTTTGCTCAAAAGACTCGCTGCGATTCATAAAAAATTGTGTTATTTTTTTTTTTTTTTTAATGCGAATGATAGGAATTTTTTTTTTTTTTTTTTGTATCGGATGAAATACTGAGACGGAGAAAATAGAAATTCTTGGAGAAGAAATGGTATTTCAATCCTTGGATCGCGTATAAAGTAGCAAACCGGGATAGCTATTCCATCCCGAAGCGTCGCGAAATTGAATCGAACGCTCAAGTAGTTTTATGCTAATCAGGATGGATCCAGGAATAGAGTAACGCGAAACGGAAAGGCTTTTTGCGCAAAACTATCCTCTACCCACGCTGTTAATGTTATTAGTTCGTCTTCGGATATGTGTGACTCGAGTCATTGCATGACGAGTATCTTTCCGAAACTGCGACGGAAATACGATTTTAGTTAGCGATTTATTAAATTTTTTTTTTTAAGCGAACGATTCTAAAACGATAGTTGGCGATTTTACAATTTTTTTTTTTCGCGAGGATAATCCATTTTAAGGTGAATTTTGTGGATGGAGACTCCCATCAAATTTTCAAAGTGATCGAAGGTTCGAGGGATTGAGTCAATTAATTGTTACGGTATTTATGGGTATTTCTTCGCTATAAAAAAAAAATTAATGATTTTTGTTGTACCGAAATATTGAAAAAAAAAAAAATATATATAGTCGCCGGAAGTGATTCGTTTTTTTTTCTCCATTAATCGTTATTAACTCGAATAACTCGCTTCGTTTTGTTACTTCCGGTGTATATTTTCGACTGCAGAGTCCATCGCAAAAAAAAAATTGTTACGCTTCCGGCGGCTATAAGTTTTTATTTAATATCTGTTGACAATTTTTTTTTTTTTTTTTTTTTCGGGACTTTCAATACGTGTATCTTGCGATAAAAAAAATCAATTTTTTCTCTACATACCGGTGTTTTTGCAGTAATGCATTTTGTGAAGATACGAGACGCTGAATAGAAAGAGAACGAGAGCGATATCACTGATATTCGGTGGTTTTACGTAAACTTTGTTCAATGGATCGCCGATACCCGCCCAGTCGAGTCTCACGCTGAGTTCCCGCAGAAGATCCGTTTCTTCTCGGCTAATCGGTGTCTCCACCGATTTTTTTCTCAACTCCGAAATTACCGAACTGCAAAGCAATATTGCGTCTAATAACGGAACGGTAAAAAAATTAATCGCTTGGAATAAAAAAAATTTCGTTACACGTACGCGTTTAACGTTCGCAGAGCGGCTTCCATGTGTTTCGCCTCGAATTTGCAAACGGTGTTCAATTCGTAAGCGATTTTGTTTCGCAACAATTGGAAATGACCGATCTTCATGACAAAGTCGAACATTGGCGGCCAAATCTTGTGCGCGTGACTAGCGATCGTGGAGCAAAGTTTTCCCGGATTGTTCGTCGATCCCTTGTTGTAGTCGCGATTTTGCATTATATTTTTGCAATCGTCAAACATCGCCAGCCAACTTTTATCTCGCGCGCCTTTCTCGATGTAATTAAGCGTATCGTGCAACTCGACCGATATGTAATAAGATATTAATTTGTCGAGACCCGCGAGTCCCGGAGTTCCCATCGCTTGCAATATCATCGAAAATACTTTGTGATTCAATATCTCGCTCTGCGTTTTCAAATCGTACCACGATAGCGAATGCTCGATGTACACCGTCGTTCTGAAAAACAGTCTTTCGGTCAGTTTTCCGCAATTTTTTTCATGCGAAAACATCCTTCGGCTCTCAAAAAAAAATGTTCTTTAAAAGCGCTACGACTCTAAATGAAAAGATGAAAAAATCGGAAGTTCTCGAAAAGTTTAGAAATGCAAAAATCCTTCGATAAGCTAAAACTACCGAAGATGTTTTCGCACACAATTTTCGCGAGTAAACGCGGATATATGCGTTACTTTTTTTTTTCAAAACCTTTTTTTTCGCTTTTTTCATTTCAATCGTCTATTTCATCGATTTTTTTTAATACTTCCATTCAAAACACGAACCTCGGATCAGTTACGCGAATTAATTCGCGTGCGAGACGTCCCATGAATGTTCCCGAATTCGTTTCGGTGGGCATCGCGCTGTCGATTTTGTCTTCATAAATCGAAAATTTCCAAGATTTTTCCGGTATCCACGTCGGCTCTCTGCACTCGTCTTCCAAAGCCGTATTTATAATATACGTAATCTAACAAAATAAATTAATTGATAAAAGATCTATGAAATTTTGTATAAATAATTAAAAAAAAAAAAAAAAAAAGCAACATACCTCCTCGTGCCATATTTTTAAACTATTGATGTTTATATAGTCCTGTATATACTGAAAAGATTTGCGGTATCCATCCATCACCGTGGCAAGTGTATTTAATCGCGTTTCCAAGGTAATCTATTTTAAAAAAAAAATTAAAAAAAAATAAAAGGACTTTTATTAAGAATTCGTAAAGCGCTTTTGTAGCGAAAAAAAAATAACAAGTTACTTTGGATTTAGGATCGAACGCGAGGCAGTTGTGTAACGTGAGCGTAACTTTTTTAACGAGTTCTTGTCGAATCCCATCTTCCAAAAGTCGATGAGAATCGACTCTCAATACGCCGAGCGAAACGCTTCTCAAGGACAGAACTCCTTTTGTGAATACGGAGACTTCGTACGTCAGCTTCGCCATCTGTTCAAAGAAAATCGTTCAATCGAAACGCCTTTCCGGACCGGATGTGTTACAAAGCCGGAAGAAAACAATGGAAAATAAAGGTAAATTACCTTCAATCGTTCGTCAAGCTGCGCGTAGTCTTTAAGTTTATCTTTGTGCAAATTAGTCGGTATTTCCTTGAAAACATTCGTTTCCAAATGAACAATTTGCGCGAGAAGACCAAATACGGTTTCGGGAATAATCTGTAGAACGCGACGCGCGTATCTCTCGAGTCCTCTGGAATAATATTGCGACACCAGCGACAAATCCGTACTGCGCGCCTGATTGACTCTCAACAGAGGAGTTTCGAGCGCCGAGGCCATCTGCAATTGCCCAATTCACGACCGGATTCATCCGGATTATCCCTTTTTTTTTCGCTAATTATCTTATTGTGGGTAGAAGACGAACCTTTAGGAAAAGCGCTTTCAATTTTATCACCGTCGGCGGTTTCTCTTTTATACGGGATTGCATTATACCAACGAAAGATTCCATTATATTCCACGCGTAACAGCAATCCGTTACGATATTTAATGCGATCATCGTGTCTTCTGTTATACTTCCGGTTCGCAACATGCTGTGCAATATCTCTCGGGTATCCGTCAGATAACTGGATATTTGCAAGTTATTTTCCAGTTGATGATAATCTGAAAGATTTACGTCCCAAAAAATGAAAAAAAAAAGAAAAAAAAAAAAAAAAACAAAAGGATTCAACGATCGCAAAAATTCTAAAACTCTATTCGATACTCGGCGAGAAGCGCGCGCGACAGCAAGTAGCGAAGTTACCTTGAACTTCTTCCAACGCTTGTACGAGCGCAGCGATTATTCTTCCGTCTTCTTGCTGCAGCGTACTAACGTGAACACTCGTCTCCTTGAACCAAGTTTTCAGGCGCTCATTGGGTTCAACACCATCGAGAACTTTATCGCCGCTGAAAACCTCAGCGAGATGAGTCAAACGCTGGACACAGGTATTCTTGTTCTCTATCCACTTCGACTCTTTGTCGTTCAGCAACTAACAGCGACAAAAAAATCCGGTTTTACTATATTGTAAATATATATCCTTCGATTTTTTAATTTATTATTCTTGCTATTGATTTTACGAAAAAACATTTTTCGGCATTTTTTTTTTTTTCTACACGAAGAGAAGGATATGATACAATTTACCATATATCTAGTAAAAAATATGGTAAATTTCAGGTAATGCGGAGTTAGTGAAGCCATCTGTTGAAAAATACGAGAACTGTGCAAATTTTTACCATAAAAATGGTGAAAATCCCCATAAATACGGTAAAAATTCCCATAATATCGAGTATTTTCGTCATAGGTGGCGCCACCGTCGAATTTTACCAGATGACATAGTAATTTTCTAGTAGATCCTTCGCTCTGTGCACAGCGTATTCTATTTTCCGTTGGCGTTTAAATAAATTAATAAAAAAAATAAAAAAGGGTGAATGTAAATCGCGATTAAAGGTTCGTATCTCACCTGTTTATACATACTTTTCAGATCGTGTTCGATCTGTGCGGTGCTGAGCAACAAACGAAGACAATCGTCGGGCGTATATTTGCTCTCGTTAATGACCTGTTGCCGCAGAGTCCGCGATCTTTTAGATTCCTCAGTCAAAATCGTCAACGATGCGGTGTGCAAGAGAATCCAGTGTAACGATACGTTGCACTCTCTTATCAATTTCACTATTGACTGTATCTCGTGTTCGTTCAATGTAACAGCTAATTGCAATTTTTCAGTCTCCACAATTTGTTTCTATAAACGAAGGAAATTAAAAAAAAAAAAATGCATTAATGATAACAAAAATTAAAGAGGAATTACTAACTTTAATTCTTTGGCCACAAGTTTGAGCGATTCGCTTGATGTTGGAATTCTCTAGCGTATTGTTCAGAGCCGTTCTCGCGGCTTTGTACGGAAGCCACCAGTCTTGCAAATTTATCAATATTCCCATATAGATACTAATCACCCAATTGTCGGGAAAAAATCTATCGACGATCTCACGCATTATAGCCGCCTGCGTGTGAAGTACCGACGGCTGAAACGACAATATTATAACCAGCATCGCCGCTTGATTCGCCGAAGCTATGCTACGATGTTCCGGATGCGGAAACGCTAAACTCTGATTGTACAACTCGTCGGATCTCAATCGACCGATCACGAGCTCAATGAGCGAAGTTTGTAATGGAATTCTCCTAAAAAATAAATAAAAATTGAATTACGATTTTTTAAAAATAAGTTATTTTGGATCAACGAGAGTTATAGAATTTTACTTGAAATATTCTTCGGGATAATTTGCGGGCCGTTTCATCGACGATTTCGAAAGTCCCGTCGAGCGGAGGAGACGGCAAACATCCTCGACTCTCGTCAACGACGAACGTTGCGCGTTATAACGATAATAGGAGACGAGAAGTCGCTCGCGAATTTGACCCTCGAATTGGTGATCGACGACGAGAAGCATTACGCCGTATAGATAAACGGCTTCGCACTGAAAATAAAGAATAGATAATTAATCATTTCTCGTTGATGTTACGATAGATGAAAATAATAAATGTAATGTTAAAAATTCGTAAAAATCATTATACCACAAGCTGTTTGCCCTCTTCATTTAGCATCACCGTCTCTGTCGATTGTTGAATATAAAATCCATCGTCCAACTCGTCGATATAGGCATTCAGATCGGTTACATATCTATGGATACTCTCAAAGGCCAAGTAGAATTGCGTCAGAACATCGGCATAATTTTCTCTCAAGTTTTCGCTGAGGTCCCGCAACGCCTGAAATAATTGATATGCGTTAAAAAAAAAATGTATAAATTTTTTTTTTTTTTTTTATTTAAAAAATTACTTTGTATTGTTAAAAATATATTAAATTACCTCGTCATTCTCAATTTTCTGCTCGTAACTGTCGGCAGCAGTGAAATAGGCAAAATCCAATATAATGGCGCCATACTTTTGTATATGGCTTTTGGAGTCCAATCTGCGAAAAAAAAGAATGAAAAATGAGCTGAAGGTAGGCGGCAGCTGTACTGAATTTTTCCATAGTAAAAATAAAATTGTCACAAGCAAAATTGCTCTTGAATTATTATACTGCTAGAAACGGTTATTCATCGAATTCGCGTTCGAGAATCGAGACGCATTGAAATTTGAGATTTTCTCCCTACATCGGCTAGGATTTTGTGAAGAAGCATAAAAAATCTCAGATTCAGAATCCGAACTGCGTTTTCTATGACATTGCTAATGCGAAAATAGATCGAAACATTGTCAAGATTCTAACCTAAATACAGGAGGCACATATTCTTTCAGTCGCATAAGTTCCGCTATGATAGCATTTCCTCGTGAAACGAGTTTCAAAAGATTCTGTCCGCAGGTGTTATTGTTCGCTAAAAAATCTCCCATTGTTAAACAATTGTCATCGCTGGCGTAGCGAGTGAAAGAAAATATAAAAAAACAACGCGAACACGACGAAGAGGCGTAGCTGTCACACAGCCGCGATAGAGCATGAATAAAAATCTGGGAACTTTCGCTGTCAAATTACGTACCGCGTAGGGTTATTCGATTTTCGTGGTAACGCCCCTGTTATTCACTAGAATGCCGTGGCAGCCGGGAAGCGTTTTTCCTCCTCCTTCGGTGACTTCACCACCACCAAAACACACGGGGCGGCTGGAGACCAGGAACTGACATCTTCGACCAATCGTTGTGCGAGACTCGACGACGAGGGAGTGCAGGGAGTGAACGTGAACGTCATGACATCGCTTCATTAGTGTCATTAGAATCATCGTGCAAATAATATTACATTTCGTGAATATTATATTGATTTAAATTAATATAACCGTAATCGTGACAACAGCGTCGAGCGTTTCAAGTTCTATAAATTAGTGTTTATGGATCGGTGCAGTTATCGAAGGAATAATACAACCCCGTTGCGAATAGCATCGTTATGAGTGCGACGTTATCGTATAAACAATACCCCCGATTTTGACGCGATACCGTTAAAAAAAAATTCGATTTCCTTGGCGGCCGAACTCAACGTTACCCCGGGCGCGATGTTCGTTCTAATGCAACAATTTTTGGACAGCATCGTTCTGTGGATTTACGCTCAAACCTTTTGGGTTGTCGTAATCGGCACTTTGTACAATTTCTCCGTACCGTGGATAGTATGGGGAAGCTTCGCGATTTTGTTGTCTCTACGTTTCGCGAGGAATCCGCCGTCGGACGAAAAAATAGTTCGGCAAGTTTTAGGCGCGGATCCGTACGTTCTGGAAAAAGAGGAACGTTGTACCGACAGCCAGGGTAACGGGAAGCAATATTGCATGCGAGTGGTGGCCCACCGTGGTGGAGGATATGACTATCCCGAAAACAGCCTGTCGGCTTTCAGAAATGTAAAATTATATGCTACTTAATTAACAATCGTATCCCAATTCTTATTTTTTTTTCAATTCTAATGCTTTTTTAGTTTTTGAATAATACGTTTTTTTTTGTTTTTTTTTTTTGTTACAATCATTCTAACCAAAGTATATACCGCTACTAACAATTAACGAAATTAGAAATTGGCGGTTCTAATTGTTTAACTCGATGTGCGAGGGACTAATTTAAATTTGTGTCGTTGCAGAGCAAAGAGAAAGGCTGCACGGCGGTTGAGTTTGATCTCGCGTGTACCAAGGATAACATTCCAATAATATTTCACGATGAAAATATCGAAAGGCTTACGGGAAAAACAGGAAGAATCAAAGAGATGACTTGGGATCAATTGCGGCAACTGGATATCAGTGAAAATCATCCTCTGAGGTATCGACCGAAGCAACGACGGCTGACCGTTTTATTTATTTTTAAAAATGTCTAATCGTGAAAGTCATAAAATTTCGTTAATGTCAAGAATATCATGAAATTTCGTCAATGTCAAGAATATCATGAAATTTTGTCAATGTCAAGAATATCAAAATTTCATCAATGTCAAGAATATCAAAATTTCATCAATGTCAAGAATATCAAAATTTCGTCAATGTCAAGAATATCATAAAATTTCGTCAATGTCAGGAATATCAAAATTTCGTCAATGTCAAGAATATCAAAATTTCGTCAATGTCAAGAGTACCAAAATTTCGTCAATGTCAAGAATATGAAAATTTCGTCAATGTCAAGAATATCAAAATTTCGTCAATGTCAAGAATATCAAAATTTCGTCAATGTCAAGAGTACCAAAATTTCGTCAATGTCAAGAATATGAAAATTTCGTCAATGTCAAGAATATCAAAATTTCGTCAATGTCACGAATGTTATAAATTATAAAATTTCGAAATATCATGAAATTTTATGGGCTCTCGTTAGACATTTCTAAAAAGTACTCCATAAACTTTTTATACTATTTATACCATTAATTCCGTATATTCCAGAGAAAAATTCAATGGGGTCGAGAGGATCGCACTTTTCGACGATGTATTGGATGAATGTTTACGCAACGGACAGCGTATATTCATCGATATAAAAGAGAAGAGTCTGGAAATTGTACAAGTTATTCTAGACGCTTACAAAAAGCATCCCGAACTTTTCGAAAGGGCTGTTATATCGAGTTTTCATCCAATTCTCATCTACATGGTACGATTAATCGACAATAATTTATCAAATTAAAGAAACTTCAGCGCGCCGCATAGGTAAGACGCGCGTCGGCGCGCGCGGTTGGGTGGGTCCCGCACGACGCGCGGGATGCTGGATAGGCAATGTGCGAGAGAGAGGTCCGCGTGGCGAGAACCCAGCGAGTCAGGACTGCAAGCAGCAAACGAATTTTGATTTATAAAATCTCGAAGACTGGACGGTCAAAAGTTTCTCAATTTTGACATCGACCTTTCAAAAGCATAATCTTACTATAGATCGATTTTCTAACGACATAAGTTCATTCAGATTTTTGTAAAAACACTTTGTATACTGAAAAATACCGGTACTTCCGGTACAACTAATGCTAAATAACTCAATTTTAATAATGAATATTTCAGAAACGAAAAAGTCGGTTTCAAATTTTGCACGCATCACGATTTCGTGGTTCCAATGACCCACTCGCTGAAGTTTCCGTAAATTCGTGTTTTACATTTTTTTTATCAGCAGACAATGATTTTTTTTCGTTATACGACAAAAAACGTTTTTTTCCCGCAATCACTCGATTAATCCGTTGACTATCTTCTCTTAATAATAATCACAGGTGAGAAGAAGAGAGCCGAGAATAGTGACGAGTTTAGCGTGGAGACCGAAATTTTTCTCGACAAAATCGTACGGCGGTTTGGAGGGACCGGGACCGGTGCGTTTCCGAAATCCGTTCAAGCAATTGTTGGCCTGTATGCTGGATTCGCTGCACGAATGGGCGTTACCACGTTTCACGTACTACGTTCTCGGAATTTCGGCAATTTTATTGCACAAAGACGTCGTCAGTCCGTGAGTGCAGTTTCGCTTCTTTATTTATCAATATTTCGATCAATTCGATAACAAAAAAAATTATAAAAAAAAAATTTGTCATGTTTCAGAGACGTAATCGAACGATGGCGCAATCTAGGAATTCGAGTGATAGCGTGGACGGTAAATTTACCATCGGAAAAAATGCATTTCTCGAGGCTTCTAAAAATCACCTATATGACTGATACGCTATTAGCCGAAAAAATCGCGTAGAAAAAAAAATAAAAAAAAAACTCGGATTATTACCGAACGCTGAGTACACTCCATTGATCTATAAATAGTATTAAAGAAGAACGAACGAAGAGGGCATCTCCGATCATTATAATAGTATTATACAAAAGATCGAACAATTATTTTTTTTTACCTTATAAGCATTCTAGTCTAGACGCGGTAAAACGATTCACAAGATAATTTATTATTTTTTTAATAATATTCATATTTTAACAACGAATTTTTTTATACAATGTACATAGTACAATTATTACAATAATAATAATAATAATAATAATAATAATTGATGTACAAGAACGCACAAGAGAAAAAAAAAAATGTATGCAAATTTTACGAACAAATTGTTGACTTATTTTCCTTTTCCTGCAAAATCGTCGAAGAGTTCGTTGAAAAAGAAGGCGAACGAGAATGAAAAGAGAACAAGTAAGATAGTTGTGTCCAACGGAAAGATTCGACATTCCGTTCGTCGCGTCGAATGACTCGTAGTGCGCTGGTAGTAGTGCTGGAACTGGCGCACTCAGTCTGCGATGATTGTATCGTCAGTCAGGAGCTCCGTGACTCCTAACCCCAACAGGTTAGAGACTTTCGTACGTCGCTAGTGTATTTTTTGTTTTTTTTTTTTCCATTAATTTCGTAATATTGCAAGTGAAAACGAAGTTAAATAAAACTCGTGAATCATATATCGCCCACGCGAATACTCAGATTCTCGTGATAATAATAGAAAAGAAAAACACGTAAGTGTCGAAAGGATAATGTATTAAATTCCCGTTCGGCTAGCAGAAATAAAACATCCAAATATTTACGTATCGAACGTCAGTGCCGTCACGCACGGTGCTTCAGTCTTCGAGAATAATTCGCGACGTACGCACTGCAATTCTTCGACGTATGACAATTCGAAAAATAAAAAAAAAAGAAGAATAAGGTATCAGTGTCGCTTTGACAGAGCGCGCGCGGGGGAAATACGCGTGTATATATCCGTTGTATCTATTTTTGTTGCTCTTCTCTCCATGTTTAGAGAGAGAAACCAAAAAGATTCGTTAAGAAATCGCGCGAGTTCGCTAGCAGATAACGCGTTCGTTTTTTTTTCTTCTTTTATTTCTTACGGAAATGAGATCACCGCGAAGATTTCGAAGAATTCGCGGAACTCGAGATTCTCAAGATCGGCAGTGACAACACTGTGCGTTGCACTTTGATCAATTGAGATATACATCGATATATCAATAACGAGAGCCATTGACGGGGGGTTCGGGAGGCGACAGAAAAACTCGCGTAAATTTATTGGATACTCGGTGAATGTGTGCGACGAGTGAAAATATAGAATTCACGAGAATATCTATATGGTATCGGGATATTTGAGAAGTTCCAAGGGTGTGGCTTGTCTGTTACTTATATACTCGCGAGTATAACTCAAACGAATCTTTATCAACGTTGAGAACGCGATAGCATGCAAGTTGCATGACTCAACAATCTCAAGGCAGAAAATTAATGACTCCCGGTTCGCCTGTCGTCGACAGAAATTTTTTTACTCTCGTTACGCGACTTTGGTGACGCGATATTTAACTATTCAACGTGATGACCTTTTGTTTTTATTTTTAAAAAAAATGAAAAAAAAAAAAAAAACAAAAAAAAAACCAACAACAGTGGTATGCGAGAAATTTTCCCAAAATCTGGGTCACCTCTTGACCTCATTTTTTTTAAATCCAAACATTTTGTAGGTCAAGCGACGTCTGAGCAAAATGTCGAATACCCGAGAGTTATAAATAGTTTTTACGCGCCTGTTGCAGATCCGGAGAATATCGTTGCGTTTGGAAGCTTCGCACTTTGCAAATCGATGGAAAAGTGGAAAACGAAGGGAAGACAAAGTGTGAAGACGGAGAGCGTTTTGCCGCCGACGAGACGTTCCTCCGGTGGGACCTGCTTGCCGACGATGGAAAAAAAAAAGGACCGCAAATGGTCGTTCGGGAGTCTCTTGCGAAGGATATCGTCCGGACAGAACAACGAAGTATCGTCAAACGACGAAGATATCACTTACATACCGGGTCACATGCTGTCCAAGAAAAATACAAAAAAAACGAGCAAAATGAGATCGAAACTCGGAAAAATTCCGAATCAAATTTCCGACTCGCCGATTTCTCCTCGGAGCGAAAAATCCGTTGCGGACGATACGCCGGAGTCGACGAGAAGTTTCGAAATCGGTACCGAATGTTCGCACGATTTTATCGTGACTTCGAACAACGATTCCGCCAATTTGCGTAGCAGCGATGGTTCTCTGGACGCGGCGATACGCGCGAGTAAAATAAATCGGACTAAAGCCCGAGCGCAAGCGAAGCGCGATCGTTTGTGCGGCAACAGTAGTTCCGACGACGATTCGCACAAATCGAATCAATCGTTGATGAAATTTCGCAGCGACGAGAATATGGATTACATCCAACGGATCGATTCCGCGAGCCGTAAAACGCGCGGAGCGCGTACCGAGAGATACATAAAGCGAATGTACCGCGACGACTGCGGTAGCAGCAGCGATAGTAAAATAATAAAACCGGTGGCATTGCCGAGAACGATAGACCCGATAGCGTCTCGATTTTCCTCGAATTCCATCGAAAAACTTCCGAGCGTTTCATCTCGCGCGCAAAACGATAGAATTTTGCGAACGGAAATCGATTCTCGTTATCTCCGCGATATGAACGAAAACGAGACTCACGAACGAGAAAAACGCGATTGGCAAGATAATCGTAAATCAGCGGCGATCAACGAGATCTACGGATCTCCGAGATCGAGTCGAGAGAGCGTCGAATTCGCGCGTCAAAAGCTCGTCCCCCCCGAGCCGCCTCCGCGTTCCTCGACCTCTCGAATTTTTCGCAACGTTTACGGAACCCCAGCAACGAGCGACTCGGCTCGCGATTCTCGCGAAATAACGAATTGCATTTCGCGATCGCCATTTTTATGGCAAAATCCTGATATGTGGCGTGTCCCCGAAAAACCAAAAGGGATAAATGAAAAAGCGGAAAATTTCGATAAATCGGAAAATCGTCGCGAAATATCGACGGGAATTCAAGATCGTGGATTTTATCCAAAAAACGATAATTGCAATTCCCTCGATCGCGGACGTCGATCTTTCAACGATAACTCGGCGATTCGTCGACTCGGCGGGGAGCAAGAGAATTACGATCCGAGAGCGTATTTCGAGAACGCTGGACCGCCGAATAATTACGCTCGTTCGACTTATTCCTTGCCGAAGGGCCTTCAATTATTCTCGAGACAAAGATTATCGCATAGCGGCGAAATCGACGGCAGACGAGTATCCGAAAGTCCGCATTTCTCGCGATCGCGTAAAGACGACGAAATTCCAATATTGCGAAAATCTCAAGATTGCCAAATTCCTGTAATGTCTCTCGTAAGCAAATCGCTCGAAAACGACGAAGCGGAACGTAAGAGAAGTTCGAAAAATCTTGAAGAAGCTTTGTTCGAATTGGAAACTATTTACAATTCTTTGCGACTGAGTGACGACGATCTTCTGGAACGCGCCGAACAGCGCAGTATGGAGGAATATCGCGATAAAGCCGCGAAAAGCGCGGCGGAGCACTCGTTGAAAAGCTTATCGGACGCCTCGTCAAACGAGAAAGAGGAATGTTCTTCGTCTCAACGGGAAAACGAGTCGCGGATGAGAGACGACATGGCGTACAGACGCATGAATCCCAAGGAGAGACCATCGTCCGTAAACGGACAAGTATCGTTGTCCAATATAAGCTATTTGGCCACATCGCCGAATCTCTCGGTACGAGGGAACGATTACGTCGATTACCGAGGCGGCGGTAAACGCGGAACGCCGGATTTGACACGCGACGATCTTCTCTTTCGAAGTATAAGTCACGCGAACAACACGCTAAGGGTAATCGAGCCTCAGCCACCTTTCGGCATTCCTCTCGGTCCCGTGACTGCCGCAACCGAAAGCGATTATTTGCACGTCAAACCGACACCAACGAAAATCGGACAAACGCGATCGTTGTATATACCGAAAAGCGAACCCGACGTCGTTGGCGATGATCTCGCATTCAGAAATTTGCGTAAAGATCCCACGAGAGATTCTTCAATGGCATTTAATAATAAAAATACTAATATATTTTTGAAAACCGATTCGTCTCAAGAATCGCGTTTACCGACGAAAAATACATTCGTTTTTGGAGCGAATAAAAAAAGAGCCGTTAGATCAATGTCCGCCGATCTTTACGGTATCGTTGGTAAGGATATTGAGAAAAGTAACAGCGATTGGTACAACGATTACATTAAATCGACGCAAAAGCTGCGCTTTCTTCCCGACGCTTCCGGCATCGATGAGGAACACTTCAACGACGATATTAACGCCGGTATCGCAACGAAGTTAAAGAGCGACGAATCCGCGGGGAATTCTTGTCGCGGAGGCGATTCCAATTTGGATATCAATGGCAATCGACCGAAAAGCGCATTACAACGAAAAATTCAGGTTTTCGTTCCCCAAGGAACTTCGTACGACGAGGCATTCGCCAAGCAACTCTCGGAGAGTCGCGAAGAGATCGAAAAAAAATCTGATAATTGTATAAAATTTGTTGATAGCGAATCCGAAGATTCTAACGAAAAAATCGTTAAAAAATCGATATATTCGATAACATCTGTCGATACGGAATCCGAGGATTCGTCGCCTGATCAACGAGCCAAAGGCTCGACGGACACTGAGGAAAAAATCGAAAAAAAAACCGAAAATATTATGAGATTCAATGATATCGAATCCGAGGATTGTTCGCCGGATCAACGCGCCAAAGACTCGACGGAAAAAATCGAAAGAAAAATCGACGATTCGATAAAATTCAATGATACGATATCCGAGGATTCGATGTCGGATTCGGCGGTCGAACGGGAGATATCGGAGTATCTGAGACTTTGTAATTTATATTTGGAAAAAAAGTTTCCCGATGGAGGAAAAACGGATGAACATAATTCGCAATCGGAATTCGACGAATTGGAGAAATTATTATTCGATTACGAACACGAGAATGCCGTAGCGACGAGTACGGAAAGAGAAGACGATCGCAGCTCGGCGCGATCGGTGGATCAGAGCGGACAGTCGCGGAGTAGCGATAATAATGTCGAATCGTCGCCGACGCGAACGACCGGTAAATTCGACGACGATGCCTCGTCGACGAGCGAATTGGGAAACAGCAGCGGCAGCAACGCCGGCAGCAGCCTAAACGAAAGCGTTTACGATAAGTTTAATGAACTTCTCAGGGCAGTTGACGATGTGCCTTTCGTAACGCCTAAAAATATTTTTATTAAATATCCTATCGATAAGAGAAATATTGACGATTCGAGGGAAATATCTCGAGAGACGAAAATCGATCGAAAAAACGATCCGACGATCGATGGAAATTCGAGAAATTTCGTTGACGAGAAATCGACGTTGGAGGGGATGAAAAAAGAAACTCAGGCAGCAAATTCCGAAACTATCGATTCGAAGACTTCTCATTTATACGATGAGAAATTTGCGACAAATTCTGACGATAGTTGCAATTGCGGAAACACGCGAATTAGAAAGGGAGGAAGAAGAGAATCACGAAGTAACGGGGACGACGAGAAATCGTCGTTGCGCGAAGGTGAGAAATTATACGAGGAGAATGAAATTAATGAAGATGCGAATTATGCTTTTAAAGATAATAATATAATGCACCCGTTTAGAAAACTCTGCCACGTAACTAACAGCATAACGGCATATCACGTTGTCGCGTGTTCTTTGTTTCTAACACTGCTAATAACCATCATAGTTGCACAGTGAACGAAATTCGATTAAAATGATTTCATCTACTTAACGTGCTAGAAAAAAGCGAACGATTGTGTGGCATAAGAAAAAAAAAAAAAAAAAAAAAAAAAAAAAAAGTATCTATCGATAATTGTAACTGTAACAGGCGTATCGTATTTATTAGAAATTTTTATGAATATTTTTATTGTGTTTTTTTCTTGTGATTAAAGAGGCTATAAATATGATCTGAATGATTGTTAATAATGTCGCAGGTTGAGGCACTACTATGTCACGATGCGAACAATACTGAACGAGAGAGAGAGAGAGAGTATACAAGTCAATGAAAGTGAAAAAACAAAAAAAAAAAAAAAAAGAAACACACAGAGACACAGACACGACAGAGAGCTCGAGGTCGTTGAGCTTATCGGTGATAAATCCACGGAACGAATTTATATTATCCGTAACGCTTGTCGACGGATCGTTAAAGGGAATAGTCAATTGTTATCGATTGTAATAAAGTTTATTGTTCTATCGAAAAATGTGAATAATTATTTTTTCGTGACCCGCTGATATCCCAATCCATTTTTCCCATTGACGACACATGTTTCCCAAGGAAATTATACCAGTATACCGGAGAATGTATAAAATATAGTTTTTTACGCAAGTATAACGGCTATAAGACTTTCATAACCTATATGTTTCTGTTGGATATGTATGGGGAGATATATCGTCGATACATATCAGATAAATGTGTCGAAGATATAAAAAATATATAATACGAAAAATGGCGTATCAGTTATATACTTCATTGACGAAATAAACTATACCACGGAATATATAAAACATTTCGATGTATATAACAGAACAAACGTGCATATCGCGTATATGTCGGACGAATATATCTGGAAAGATACATCCCATATATATGGGATATATAGAATATTGATGTGAAAAACATGGTACATCGATGATTTATCTTGCGGTAAAAAGTTATATATTTTGTATACATCGATCTCGGTATATAGTTAATTTTCACGGGGATATATCTCACCTTGTTTCCCTTTTTTCCGAAGCAGCAACGAAATCGTTGTCGGATGATGTCTCTGAAACACAAGCATACTAACCACCTTGACCACGTGACAGTGTCGCACAGTGTTGTAATAAACGGTTTGGGGACTGTATGTTAATTTTTAATTTATTCATCGCGATTCTTAAAAGCGAACCATATACTTTACACTCCATCCACAGTTAAATTTAAGTCGTAAAACCACGTCGTGTGTTTCGCTAATGCGAACGAGTGCTCACAGCGATTAGCTGCATTAACCTTCAGCTCCCCCCCCCCCACCCGACCCTTTTTTTTCATTATTTTTATTTATTTTTAATGTGTTTTTTGTTGTTGTCGTTTATTTTTATTTTTTATTTAATCTCAGAAGAAGTTCCGAAATATGTACGTATATTACCACGCAATTATTTTGAGAGATAAAAACATTCGAAAAAAGACGCTTTGTTTCTTTAGTATCGTTTAGATCACTGTATACAATCGTTATACATTCAAATTATGTATACATGTATCTCCTTATTCGTTAAAACAATGTGGTGGTTGTGGTGACATCGAGGGTTCACGCTTATTCACACTGTAAGAAAAAGCGGTGTGTATTATTATTATTATTATTTTTTTTTTCATTTTTT
Organism: Cryptus armator; assembly: GCA_963971235.1. Taxonomy (NCBI): domain Eukaryota; kingdom Metazoa; phylum Arthropoda; class Insecta; order Hymenoptera; family Ichneumonidae; genus Cryptus; species Cryptus armator. The sequence continues at coordinate 5,422,534 of OZ020239.1, read as the reverse complement.
TTTTGTTTTCCTTTCACTATATATATTATAGACAACAATGTGGTGATGAGATTCAGAGCTTCTCGAAGAAACGCATCGATGTACATACAAAGCACGAGGGCGACGTGGGGAAATTGCATGAAATTTCTATCGTCCCTCGTACTTTTATCGACGATCGTACACTTTCGTAAGCGCTCCTTCGCGCGTGAACTCTGAAGTGAAAAAAAAATATGTATATTTATAAAAAAAAAAAATAAAGTAATAAAAACACCGAGTGGCGTTCAATAATTATTAGAAACACCGCATATTTTTACAGTGCGTTGTCGTTTCGTTACGTGGGATGGCCGCTGACGTCAAAAAAACCCTCCAGTTTTCAACATATTTACAGCTGCGGTATATCTCATCTTGGTCTATATACGTGTATACTATATACATTTATATATATATAGATTCATTTGTTATTATATAAATATACTTCGAATCGACGGGATGAACAGGGAGGGAGAACGCGGTTTCATTCAAGATTTTTTTTTTCCTTTTTTTTTTTTTTTTTTTTCATTTTCGTTTCATCTCAGTTGCGATCGCATCTACAAACATTGATGAGTAAAAAAAAACAAGCCGAATCGTTTCTGCGGATCGCATTATTTAATTTACATTTTTATTTCGAAATTTTAGATTGGCTGTAAAACTGAAGCATATTTGTCACGTCGAGTTAATTCGACACGTACCTTCCTTTTTTTTTTTTTTTCTCATATATAAACTTAAACTGTGGAGTGTTATCACTGACGTCAAAAACCCTCCAACCCAACATTTAATATATATACTATATGTATTTATAATTATATCTATATCGATAAATCATTCATCGCGGCCGATACGTACAAATATCACTGGACTAATCATCTTCCTTCAATCGATTTTTTTTTTTTTTTTTTTTTCATTCCTTCTTTGTTTTTTTTTTTTTTCTCCAAACTACCAATAGTCCTATTATAATTACAATTCTTTTGATTCGATACTTATAGGTACAATATTATACTGATAAGAGAATGATGATGTTATGTATAATGGAAATTCGATGAATCCTTCTCACACGACGTTTTTTTTTTTTTTTTTTTTTTTTTCTTTTTCTTTTCTTTTCTTTTCTTTTTATTGCATTTATATCGATATTGCCGTAGTATGAAACGAATAAATTAAATGCGCCAACGATACTGATAATTAATACGATCGAACAAACAATTTTTATCGTTCTCGAAGAAAAATCGCGAATGCGAAAAAAAAAAAAAAAACTTAAAAACAAAAAAAAAAGAAAAGCACGTATCGTACAATTATTTTTCAAACCATGTTTTTTTTTTTTTTTTTTTCATTTCTATTGATGAATGATATCGAGCACTAAACACATAATATTTATTCATATACGTACACGAGGTTTTTTTTTATTTTTATTTTTTTCTTCATTGTGTCTTTTGTCCGCCAAGATCGCAATATATAGTTATCATATTTTTCGTCGGATACATCGTTCTTATTTTGTTTTTTTTTTTTTTTGTTTTTTTTTTTTCTTTTCTTTTGTTTCGTTTGTTTATTAATCCGTTCACTCGAAATGCTGAGTCGTAGAGTCGTGTTTATCAGTTTTATTATTCGTTTCTTCATCGTTTTTAAAAATCGAAATAACGCCGATTAGAGAGATTACAAATAATCTATTGCACTAAAACTATCCGTTCATACCGTTTATAGTCCAGATAATATTGGAAGTGATGATGGGTTTTTTTTTTTTTTTCTTTTCTTTCTTCGTGTTATTTTTTTTTTCTCTTTTCTTTTATCGCAATGAAAAAATAAAAAATCGTTAACATCTGCTATGTTGAGGTTGAGTTTGGAAGGACATGTTTATTGTTTATTGTACGTTAATATACTGCTTGTTCGGTGTAAAAATATAAAACATTTCGATTACAGACTTCATTAATATACTGCCATTGTCACATTCTTCTTTATTTGTTTTTTTTTTTTTTTTGTGTTTTTTCTTTTTTCTTTATGGATATTTACGGTATTTTTAATTCTTTGATCACTTTGTCGTTTATTTATGGTAAAGACGATGGGCTCGTTGCGTTTAGCATGCGAGGCGATCGCGTTAACAGCGGTTTCATATTTTAAAAACTTCATTTATAATTATTCCTGCAACGAAAACTATTAATGCCTCTTAACTGCGCGTTATTCGGTATGTTATGTTTTATTGTATGTGTGTTGTCGTGTCCTGTATTTTTTTTTTTAAATATCTTTTCTTCGTGTGCTGAGAAAAAAAAATGGATCTTAAGTCGATCGGGCCGTTATATAGCTAATAATGACGATAACAATGAATAATATCAATTAGATAATTAATGGCGCTGATCAGCGAAAATTGTGTATTTTTATTTTTTTTTTCTTTTTTTTTTCTTCGAATATTTACACGAGAGAGTGGGCGATAATTCGAAAAAAAAAAAAAATGGTGATAATGAGAAATTTCGTGTTTTTTTTTTTTTTTTTTTCGAGTCTCGAGTTCGTTAAAAAATAAATAATGTTGAATTTTTTTTCGCTTGTCTCGTCGGTCTAGACACACACCGGATTCGATTCGGGTATCAAGGTCGTTTGGTCTGATTCACAGACGCCCGGGAACGCCTCGAAACATAGCTTAACCTATACATCGCTCTACTCGCAAAAAGACAGAGTGGAAAAGAGAACGTTGCTTCGCTTAGACTTCTTCCCCGATTACGTAATTATCTGGCGAATCGGTTTGTAACAAAGAGACACAATTTCGCGTGTGTGTAGATTGAAACTTCGAAGATTGATCGAAAGTGAAAGGAACACTTGTATTTTTCAAGTACACTATAATGTATACGTAGATTTTCGTGTTTTTTTTTTTTTTTTTCCCCCGAGTACGTTTGGGACTTCAATTAAATGCACTCTCGCTGAGCTTACAGCGATTGCCTCGTTGAATCTCGTGAATTTTAATCGAGTCGCATAATTCTCGGTTACCAAAAAAAAAGGGTTTAAGAAAAAACATTCCTCGGTATAGCCGAAAGAGTGCGGAGCTGTGCGACTACTTCGAGGGGGCCGTCGGGCCAGTAACACCCTCCTCCATCCCACCATCGCGCTCCATGGCTCGCTAAGATGACTTGCCCTCCCGGAATATCCTTCTGTACCTTCTCTCACGTTTGGTCTCTCGTATATACTGTATATACAGAAAGCGAGCGCGAGCGCGCGCGCGGGGTCCTCTCGCGTTTCTCTCTATCCCTACCATCTGCAAAGCCACTGGCACACGGGACGCAAAAAACGGTCAGACTCCGATTCGAAGGTCGACGCGGCGCGGGCATTACATTGGCGTAGATCGTTCGCCCACTTTGAATCTCGCAACGACCACGGAGACCGCGGAGCCCAATTTACCACCAGCAACGATCAAATTATCGTTTTTTTTTCTTTTTCGCGAAGTAATGTGTAGTTACTCGCGCCCATCATACGGAGCTTCGAATCTCATTTTCATTCGACGAAAAAAATTACGAAAAAAAAAAAAAAAAAACGTAAAATAAAATTAGAGAATGGGAATTATACTCATTATAGATACATTAAGGAGTTCATCGCAAAGTGATGGATGTACATCGTAGTATGTGTGCAATTTTGGCGCGACGATCGTATTTCAAAATTTGCAAACTCGATTCATGGATTATATATATATATATATATATGTATATTATATGTACGACGAAGAAAACTCGAGACATCTCAGACTTTATTTGATTGATTGGGTTTCTCTCTGAATTTTTCGATTAAGTAGGAGAATTGAAAAAAAATCGTAATTAATAAAGTTTGTCACGTTGTCGGTCTCCAGACGAGTGAAAGGCTAAATATTTTTTTAAATAACCGAAACTTCTTATAGTTGCAAATTCATTGATCGCAAAGATAATTCGACTTCCTTATGATTTTTTTCTCAAAAATTATAGGAGATACATAATTAAATGATTTTTTTTCGTAAGTCTCTCGATACTTTAACTTTTCAGTTAAAAAAACCATATAACGATCTCCGAACGTTTTTGAGAAAAAAGTGACTTAAATACATTTTTTTTTAATTGCCTTTGGTTGCGTTAGCTATGCAATTAATTAATTTTCGAATACAAAAAAATTTGCCTTAATGAACGTCGAACTACAACGATTATACAGATTTAAAAAAAACTGGTAGATGAACAACCAAAAGTTAACAATAAATACGAAAAAAAAAAAAAAAATCCATCCTCCCACTATAACGCGTCTACATCGCAAGAAATTTCGATCCCGTCTCGTCCCCAGTTCGCTTCAGCGTTCCTTGAACAGCCGCGCGAAAATTCGTCGTATTCCTTTACGTTTTCGTCCGTTATGTATTGCGCAACGGAAAAAAGAAACGAAAAACCAAAAAAAAAAAAGAAAATCGAGATAAAAGGGTTACAATATGCAGCTAACGATGGGGTGAAGAAGATCTCGAGAGAGGAAGAATAAGAGAGAAAAGAAAAGTTTCCTTCGCTCGGTTGGGGCGGTCAGGTGGCGCGCGGGTCGCGGGGCGGGGGCTTACGAGGCGAGAATACGCGAGAGAGAGAGAGAGAGAGATAGATAGAGAGCCGAAGGACGAGAAAGAAAAACAAAGTTTCGTCGACGAGCAGGAAGTATACCGGTGGTTATAGTACCGCGATGGAGCAACAGCAGCAGCGGTATCGGGGGCTAAAAAAGAAAAGCCCGATGCCGCGTTCTGCACACCCCCGTTCGTTCTTTCTCGTCCCGATCGGTGTCGGCCAAGCGACCGAGTGCCGAGTAGTAGGCCAAGTGGAATGAAGTTCCGTATACCGAAACATCTTCACCGAAGAATCTCTTTTACTGTTTCTGGATGCTTTTGCCTTCGCTCTCGTCGTTGTCTCGACGTTTATTCAACATCGTACTTAACGATGCATCGTAAAAAAAAAAAAAAAAAAAGAATGAACAATAAAAGTATTTTCCTCGACGTTTATTCAACATTATTCTCACAGATGCATTAAAAAAAAAAAAAAAATGTTAAATAGAAATTATTTTTCATTTCGCGGCACGAAACTCTTGGTTGCGGTGATTGGATCCACGAGGGGGTCGAAAAAATAAAATTGTAAAAGGGAATCTGTTGCGGCGTCAGTGGAGATCGCGGGATCCTCGACTGGCCCATTCTTTCGTTTTTTTGTATCTATCTTCTTTGCTCTCGTTTACGTCTCAAGTCAACGTCTCGCATTTCTGCCTCCTCTTCCTTCGTTCCGAGACGTTCTCTTCCTTCCTTCGCGAGACTAAATTTCTTCTCGCTCGCTCTATCGTCTCTCGACCGTTCGCGCTTCGTGTCGTCTTTGACTCCCTTCTACTCCTTCTTCGTTGTCCATTTTTTGTTTCGCTCTTTTTTGAGCTCAGCGAGTATATGTTTTCCCCTTCTCTCCGCGACCCCCCTTTAGGTTATAAGACGCGCAGCGTCCAGCCGTCCGTAGAACTACTACAGGCTTCTGCTTCTCATTCTGGCTATCGACGACGACGACGACGAGACGCCCGGTTATTCGGCCGTTTGGTTCTCAACTTGGTCATCAAATATTCTTTTTTTTTGTATGCAGTTTGATGCATTTTTTTGTAATAATGCATTTTTGTGGTAACAATATTTATCGTAAAAAAAATTTTAGTCGAGATTCAGTGGTATTTCTCCAGTTTTACTCTTTTTTAGGTTATAAAATCGTCTTATTTTTTTTCTTAGTTTTTTTTTTTTTTTTTTTTTTTTTAATACAGATCGATGAATTCTTGTAATAACAATTTGTATCAGTAAAATCTTGTCGAGATTTAGTGTTATTTTGTGGGGTTTTTATTAATGCTCGACGTATCGATAAAGTCGCGATAGGAGGACGGAAAAAAGATGTATGCGGATTCGATCCGAATCGCGAGCAGCGATAGGATCGATCGTGAGCTCACGCGTATCATAGATGCTCGCTTGTTGGCTTGGCGATATACCAAGACCTTGGCGAGATCCGAAGCAGCAGCAGCAGCAGCAGCACAAAACAGCCAAAGCCGCCACCGCGACGCTCGGTATGCCAAGTTCGCGAACCTTGAACCCCTTCGCGCTATATATTTCTTTCTTTCTCTCGCTCCGTACTTCATCTGTGTATCTCTATCTCACGTTTCGAAAGAGCCAACGACGAAGCGGCCCACCATCTCTTCCTCTCCCTCTCGACACTCGCGCGTTCTACAGCAGCCAACAGCTTCTGCATCGTTTGCAACTCGCGCGATATATGCGGCGCGATAATAATCGTCAATTAAAATCGAAAAAAAAAAAAAAAAACGTGTCGCCTTATTAATTTTTTTTTAAAGGCGATAATTTTTTTTTCCTCGCGTGTTTCGTTAAATTATGTCTCTACCATAGTTATTTATTTTTTTTTTTAATAGAAAATCGGACTTTTTTCATATTATTTTTTTCCCGACGATGTTTATCTTTTTTTTTTTTTTCATTTTACTGCAGAAAACAGTTTCTGCATCTTTTACAATTAGCGAGATTTACGCGACACGATAATAATGGTCGATCAAAAAAAAAAAAAAACACATAGTATCGTCTACTATATTTTTTTTTACAGTGGACCATTCTTTTTTTTGCGTGTTGCATGTAGTTCAGTCTCAAAGTTGCCTACTTTTTTTAGGTTGATCACAGCATCAAGCGTTGTCGCGAGATAAAAAGTTACGATATCCGGATTTCTTCCATTTTATTTATTTTTTCCGATTTTTTTTTTTTTTTTTTTTTTTTTTCGTTTAATCAGCGACTACTTCGTAGTTTTTCAGTTTTTTCCAATTTTTTTTTTCTAATTTTTCTTGTTCTCTTATCCCTCGTAACTCGTCGCGCCGTCTCCGCAGTAGGTAAAGCCATCGCGTTCAGACAAACTCTTCTGTTACATTGCGATCGGGATCCCCGGTTTGTCTTCGGCAATAATTTTAAGCTTTCGAATGGTCGTTTGGCGATTTGAGAAACTCTGCTTGTGGCTAAAGAACGAGACACGCCGGCTCAAGGCCACAGGACGCGGACCCACTCCCCCGCCGACCGCCGACTCCGAATCAAGGGCGTTCTCTGCCTGCCCTCCTCTCCCTCTCGTAGAGGTTCTCGCGTACTTTAAGTCGTGTGTGTGAGCGCTGCGGCGGCGAAGTTGCGATGAGGAAAGAGGGGAAATCGGTAGAAGGCCCCGGAGTGGTGAGTCCCCGGTCTCGCTGACCCCTTCTCGCCGACCGATCGTTTTTTTTTCAATCCCTTCCATCCTATCGCAACCTTGTCTCGGCCGCAGAAGAAAACCATCCGGCACCGCTGTATCTACTTCGGCTTCTTCCCCTCTTTGCTCGTCGCTTTGCGAACTGCCCGTCCCCCTCCCCCTCCCCCTCCCGCGCGCGGGGGGTGTGTTAAACCACTGCGCGCGGGTACCAACTTTTCTCTCTACCTTCGTTCGCGAGAGCAGCCCGTTTTATCCGAGGAGAGACCGTGGAGAAACGAGATCGGATATTTCCAAGCAGTCGCCAAGCCGCGACTGCTCAAGCCGGCCACGAATTCTTCTCGCCTCCTTCGGGCTTAACGCTCATTTTCTCATCTTCGATCTTCGCCTCCGCGGTGCCCAAATCCTCTTACGATCTTTTTTTTTTTTTTTTTTTATTCGTCGTTTTTTTATAGAGAAAGAAGAAGAGAAGCCCCGTCAAGGTGAATGGCCCAGTTTCTGACCTTTACTGTGCATCTCTTGCAATTAAATCGAACGGCACACCGCGAAATTGAGTTCCGTCGCTCGTACTGCAGTTAATTCGAACGTCTCGTATTTCTTTTTTTTTTTTCGCGTATTTTAAATCTGTTTATAAAATTGTATTAAAAAAAAAAAAGAAAAACTGTATAACTGATATTTACTCTCGGAAGGATTGAGTTACTATTTTACGATGTTGATAATTCGTTCTTTTTTTTTTTGCATAAAAAAAAATGGACCCGATGGACAACAATGGCTCGCATCGGAGTTAATTTGAATATCTCGTTTTTTTTTTTAATGACGATGAAATTATAGTAAAAAAAAAACAGTATAGTCAATATTCAAATTAGATTTTTTTTTTATTTTACGATATTCGTAATACGTTATTTTTTGGGAATAATTTAAAAACGACTCGATCGACTAATAACTCGAACTGAGTTAATTTGAACATCAAATATTTATTTAATTTTTTTTTTTAACTCAAAAATTAAATTTGATAAGATTATTTTGAAAAAACGCTATAATCGATATTCAATTTTGAAAAAAATTCTCAAAATTTGTTTTGCATTAAAAAAAAAAAAAATTTCAACTAAATATTGTTATTTTTCGTTTGTAACGCGTAAAAAAATTAAATTAAATTTTACGACGATGGATTTATGGCTTTCTATCCGTACCCTCGTGCAGAGTTTGCGCGGTTTCGTTGCTCTCGTCGCGATGCGTTTCGCGGTCTTCGAAGCACACTGTCCAGCGATGCTTCAAGGGGTCCACCAGACCAGACGCCTTCTAAACCACATTCCTCGACGGCGTTCGAACGTGAAGATCTCGTCTCTTTCCCCCCCTTCCCCTTCGCGTCCCTCTCGTCGCTTCTGCTCCTCCGACTGCTGGTAGCAATCAGCTTCCCCTCTAATTGATAGCGTCGTTGTGCTCGAGCTACCGGAGCGAGACACACATTCGCTTTGCTCTATGCCTCTCCTCTCTTATTTATCCCGCCGAAATTCTCAACGCTCTTATCTACCGACTTGACTCCTGTGTACTCGTCACGGTGAATGTCCATAGACTCTCCGTTCAACCCGACCGCGCGATCCTCTTATTTTCTTATAATTTCGCGCTGCTTTGTCTGACTTCTGCGCACTTTATCTACTTCACTCCCGATCGCTATTATTTTAAAATCCATTCGACGCAAAACTTTTTTTATTCAAATTCATACGAACCGTTGGATAAACATTAATGCAAAAAGATCGTACGTATCCTTCGTGAACAAAAAAAAAAAAATTAATTAGATCGGAACTTCGAACCCGGAAACTCCGATCGATTATAAATTATAAAAATGTTTATCTCGATTCATCAGTGCAGAAAACACGAGAAACTTGATAATTCTAAAAAAAAAAAAGCGATTAGAAGCTCACATCTGATAATTCTTATCGTTTCGGTATAAAAACGATATAAAAACCAAAAAAATTGTTATCTTTGCGCAATTCGTAAGTTGAATTATTTCTCGCATGTTGCATCGATAAATAATATCGTAGAGTTAGAAATTTTTAATTCACGAATGATAGTAGTAATAATAATAATAATAATAATAATAGAAAAAAAATAATAATAATAATAATAGAGTAGACGTTAGTATTCGCGAGATCTCACGGCCGACCTCGACCTTGCATATTCGCGTAGCCGCAATTGCCGCGCTTGAGTCGGTCGGGCAATCACGCGGGGGATAGGCAATCTCTCTCCTCGGCAAAGCTGACTGCCTCTGGTAGGAGAGATTCTCTCTGTCTTCTCTCTCTCTCTCTCTCTTCCTCTCTCGTGGATTCTCTTTCGCCAGGTGTGCGAAAAGACTTATAACGCTCACGGCTCGTTCGGGGCAACGCAACGGGGGAGAGGAGCGCAGCCTCTCTTAAAGCGAAGAGAGAAGAATATTCACGAAACCGAAAGTGCGATCACGCGAAAATCTAACATCCCAACGAACCGGTCTGACTGGATTTCGTACACCGTCTACGTCCCGCCGCCGCCTCCTTCGTGTCCTGCGGAGACCGGCGGGGAGGGGAGGAGGGACGGGGGGACGACCCCAACGATATTCACGGTCCCTCTCGGGCTCTCGCCAACGCAAGCTCGCCGAACGTATAAAGTTTTTTCGGCTATGAACCCATACGAGTCACGGGACGAATATCGCCGCTCACCGCGCGGACCCCTTCGTTGCTGCATAATTCACTGCGTTTCGATGATAAATGTAATACGCGTTCTCGAGAATGTGCCGAGTGGTAACGGTTCTAAATAAAGACGACTAACGTAGATTCTTATATTATTTTCGTTTTTTTTTTTTTATCAAACGTATGTTTTTTTATTTGTATAAAAAAAAAAAAATAGATGAGATGCGAGATAAAAAGATTAATGAGAGGATAGAAAAATAACGAAATAGGACGCGAAGTATGAGAATCGTCGGACGAGGCGAGCGGCTCTTGATTCACGTCGTAGGGGACAGCGGAGCACATGGCTTTGTCGGGGCAATACGAGAAAATTGACGAGAATAATATTTTCGTTAAAATTTGAGAAAAATGTAGATAAATTGTGGGGCGATATGAAAAAAGTGGTTAATTTCAAATGCTACGTTTTTTTTTTCAAATTTTGTACATTTTTTTTCGTGTTTCTATGTTCCCATTTTTGCTCCGTGTGCCCTTTTCCCCGCGCTCCTCTGCGCGTCGACACGCGATTGGTCGTTAGATATCTACATATATTATCGTTAAAACAAAGAATGAAAACAAAGAACGAGATAAAACAAACAATATAATAAACGATATCCTGGTTGATCTTTGGGAGAAGCCGGTAGCGCGCCGACCGTCGGAGAATCGCTTGTCCCCGTCGAGACACTCGTCAATAAAAAAAAAGAAGGGGAAAGTTTCGATAGTAAGAAAACAATGGATGCCTAACGAAACGAACAATTCGAAATCGCCGCACATTTCTTCTCTCATTAATTCGTAAACGGAAGTTCAATACGTCCACAACGAGACTTTGTTCTTAGAAAAAAAAAAAAAACAATAATAATAGAAAAAAAAAAACGAAAGAAACGAGTAAAATACAACTCGCGGGCGGCCATTTTTTTTTGTCTCATAGGCATTCAGATATTTATTGCACCTGCGTTGAATGTGGATTGAGGTTCTTAATATTCTTTCATCGCATCTTTAAAGCTTTATAAATTTTGAAACGAGATCTTTGTCGAATATATATATACAGATATATATATATATATAATAATTGCGAATTCTATAAGTACGATTTGGACGATACAAGATCTTCGCCGCGCGTATATTTTCTATGGATATAAAGTATTTTAACGCGTGAGGATAAACAGTAAAAAAACAGGAAGAACACTCATGATAATAATAATAATCATAGTAATAATAATAATAATAATAATAGTAGAAGTATAAAAAAAAATTGGGCCAACTGGGCGCACCATCCCATCGCGGAGCCGGCTGAACCCCCGCGGAGATCGGTCCGACTTTGAGTCTTACAAGGGAAAAAAAAACAAAAATAATTTACATATTTATTATAGAGCTATAAGCTTAAATCTAAATGTATCTTGAGCATTGAGCGGAGCGGAGCGAGGAGAGGGGGAGGGGGGGGGGGGAGGTGGCGCGCCGCACGAACCGTCACACTTGCCGCTCTTTTTCTTCTTCGAAAAAAAATCCGCACCTAACCAAAAAATATATATCTGTACGTTCGCGGAAATCGTTTGTTGCCCCTTATTATTTTTTCTTTTATTTCCCTCCCCCCCGCCATTATTAATTTCCAGAGAAATAACTCTACGCGTAGGAAGGAACGTAACGAAACAACGAGGAAAAAAAAAAAAAAATGAAAATTATATTTGACAGTCGCAAACGTGAAAGAGAAGCACCTTATAGTTTTTATTCGCGACAAAAATTTGTTTCAGCGTCTCTCCGACGGGATAAACTCGATTTAACGATTGCATTGCACGAGTTATTGACAAAAATAATAATTGTTTTATTATTCGCTCATTCGTGGAGATTCGATACGAGTTTAACGCGTTCGGACGCTGCAACGAATTTTCGTCTCACGTGAAAAATAGTGTATCCCTGTATCGCGAGAACAAAAAAATGATATATAAATCCGTAGAATTCCTCGGGTTTTTAACGAGCGTAAAAGTCCTCGACTTTTTCAAAACATCGCGAAAAAAATGAATTCGCGAAATAAGAAATAAAGTAAAATTACAAAAGGAAGAAAAAAAAAAAAGAAAAAAAAGAACGAAACTAACCTATAAATCTGATAGTGTACGACGAATATCACACAACGGATTTTGTGACTGCGAGATATAATGAATATATATATAATATATATATTTATATGTGAATAGATATGTTAGAATAATAATCGTAAGTTTTAATATCGATAATCGTGTCTAAAAACCATCTACAGTGTGTTTTTCTCATAATAAAGTAAATAGTCACGAATTATGATAATATTCAATAATAATCATAATAATAATAATAATAATAATAATAAAAAGAAAACTCTAGAATAATAACTAAACGATGCATCATATGCAAAATCTCTCTCCAAAAACTTAATAATAATATAATAATTGTATTATTAATCGAGTACGGTATAATCATAATTATTGATATATGTATAAAAAAAAAAAAACAAGGATCATCTTCGTATCTACACATCGCCTACACTGTAGGCCGCGATTTTTTTTTTTTTTTTTTTTTTTTTTTAATAAGAAAAAGAAAAGAAACTCCGTATGTCGCTCGCAATCCATCGTCCCCGTCGGATCGTTTTCGTCTCACGGAAAAAAAAAATTTTTAGGGGGGGTATATACGATATATATTTCTGTCCGAATTTTAGCTGTCGAGAGTCACTGATGGAAAAAAAAAAAAAAAAAAAAAAAAAAAAACGTATATCGATAAGACTGAGCGAAAAATAACAAATTGTTTGACTGTTCGTAACTATGTGTAATATAATAAAAAAAACACTTGTAATTGTATTATTGGCAAGAAGTAACTATTGATCGCGTTCACGCGGACTCGCCGGAAACGTACGCTGCTGCTCGAGAGAGTGGGGCCTCAAGGTCATAGTTACTATCCGTACTTTCTCTCCGTCTATTATTAGTTTCAGCACCATGAAATTTGTTTTTTTTTTTTTTTTTTTTTTTTTTCTCGAAATTAAATTCTCCCGTTTGTTTCGAGTTGATAGAATTAAATTGATTGTGTACAAAATCTGAATGAGAATAAGTACGATTTATCTCTGTTATATCTTTGTCTCGTGATAGTTCGCAGCAATTTCAAGTGCATTCCACTCATTATAGTACAAAGTTTTCTGGGTCACCGAGTTATATATATATATGTACATATATATATATATATATATATTTATTGTATATTTTATATACTAAAACCTGTAGTGCAAGTTGGATCGGACCGCCGAAGAGTTGTTTTTTTTTTTTTTTTTTTTTTTTTCTCCTCGTAGCACAGAATTCACGCACATGCAATCGATGACTCTCTTACTTTTATATATCATTCAAACAATTGAATCTCTGGCGATTAATTAACTTAACACTATATTCGATAACAATTGGAGAAACAACGGACGGTGGGGTTACCCGGAGAACTTTGGAAAATGAAAAAAAAAAAAAAAAAAGAAAAAAATTTCAACATTTCGAATGGTGTATTGTGAAAAAAAAAAAAAAAAAGAAAAAAAAAAAAAAAAAATACGGAGACAGAATAGGGAGGCTTTTCTTTTCACAGGCACTGTGTACTCGTAAAATTGTTTTAACGACGCGTAGTCTCGGTACGTATTCAAGGTAATTGTTGCGCTTAAGCAAAGTAGTTACTAGAAACGCTCCTATCGTTTTTTATACGACTCAATTCAGCGAGTTGTGTTTTTTTTTTTTTTTTTTTAAGCAACTCGGGGAAGAAAACAACTACGACGCGGATGTAATGGACAATTTTTTTGCTGATATACCAATTTTTTTTTTTTTTTTTTTTTTTTACGAAGAAATCATCGCGTTTTTATCATCCGAAGACAACTCTACTTATCATTAATCGTGTGTGTGTTTTTTTTTTTTTCTTTCGTGTATTACGTTTATTCTGATAATAATCTCTACAAGTAAAACTCTGATTATCCTTGAGTTCGACCCCGTGAAACGAAATAGATGTATGCGTTTTGCTTAAAAATTCGTTAGACGATTATATCGGAAACAATTAAATGATAACAAGTGTGTTATTTGTACGCAAATGCGAGGGCGCGTGTCGCTCACGCGCGTTTATTGTTTTCTACTATTTTTTTTCCTCTCTCTCTCTCTCGTCTATTTTAAAACGCAGGCGAGAACCTCAAGTATGAAAACACTTAACGCGAGTTTTAAAAAACTAGTTAAAAATGGCATTATTGCAATGAATTGCAATAGAGATAAACGTCGTTGAAACGTGACTTTTATATCGCTCTTTCGCTTTCTCTATATCTCTCTCTTGTCTGTGCGCGGTAACTCGCAAATCTCTCGTCCACGAAAAAAAAAAAAAAAAAAAAAAAAAAAAAAAAAAAAAAGTTACCGATCGAAATCGGTGCAACGAAAAAAAAAAAAAAAAAAATCCCGGTGTCTATCGCTCCGCGAAACCGTGAAAGAACTCTGTTCCGAAACGAAAGCTGAGATCGAAGTGAAGCAACCCGTGTCCCTCGAAAAAAAAAGGGGAAAGCAAAACGAATTCTACGTAATTACAAACGGAAAAGTGTTTTTTTTTTTTGTGTCTATACATGTCTCATCCTCCGCAAAGGAACATATTTTGCGTGTGTAAAAAACGTGACGAGTGAAAAAGTTCGAGAAAAAGTTTTTTTTTTTTCGATTTTCATTAAACATTCGAGTTACGGATTTATAAGGTACTAATATTGGACAGAACCGTGTGTCGCTCTCATTTACGTATATAATTGTTGTTTTTTTTTTTTTTTTTTTTTTTTTTGTTCCTTATTTTTATTTTTCATTTTTTTTTTTTCATATTCGCGATTGATAATCGCCTCAGGCGGGGTACGTTTATTATAGAGTAAATCGAACGCGAAAATGAAATCAACGACAAGAACGTGAGAATCGATCTATAGCTCGTTATATTACATCGAGAAATCTTGTTTTTTTTTTTTTTTTTTTATTTTTTTTTTATTATAGTAGCTACCTCGCTCGTTAACCGCGTTTTCTCTCTCTGGTCTACTTTACGTATATCTG